>WBMZ01008137.1:0-163289 GCA_013400975.1 Atrichornis clamosus | reverse complement strand
CCGAGGGGCAGCGCCGGGGCAGCGCCCGGCGAGGGGCGAGGGGCGTCCGGCGCTCGGCGGGGCCGGTGGCGACTCCGGACGGGGAGGAGGTTCGGCGATTCAAGATGGTCTCTGGGCACGAGAGCCCGGTGCGAGGGCATCGGCGAGCGCTGCCTGCCTGAGTTGAAAGGGAAGGTTTTTCATAAGTGAGGAGAGAGTTTGCCATTTTGAGGGGCTGAGGGCAGATATTTCTTTTTTTCCTAGTGCACTGTAACCAGGTCTGTCTCTTGTAAGACTGTGGAGTGGAAAATGCCTCAAATTTCACAATTGTATGCAAATATGTATTAATGCTATCCAGATTCTTTCACTTAGGGACTCACCAAAGGCTACTCCCCTAGTGAGCCGGCGACCATGCAAGCGTTCATGTATTTGCTTAACCTAGGCATATGCATTTATTTTAAAGCCCCGAGCCTAAGTTGTGCCATTTTTAATGCTTCCATTGACTTCAGTGGGGTTGCTTAAGGGATTAAGAACTTGTAGTGTGGTTAAGAATATGCAGGATCAAGCTCCTTTGAAAGACAAGACGAGTTAATTAATTAAAAATGTAGTCAGTTTGTTCTGATAAGGCAAAGACAATTAACCCTCTTGATAAGCAGCTAAAAACTCAAGTGATCCCAAGCATGATTTTAATTTTTTTTTTTCAATTAGGCAGTATTATTGGAGAACTAGCCTTTGATAAGACCATATTTTCACATAAAATTGTGAGATTCTTTTTACAGGTTATTTCTCTCTGAAACTTTCCTGTAGAAAGGAAGGGGTTGAAAGCTGTGTTCCTCAAAAAAATACTCTTCAGTCATAAAGTGAATCTTGCCCTCTTTTTTTTTTTCTTTTAAAATTATTGTTACATTTCATCACATTTGGGCTGCTTCTCTAATCTTCCAGCAACAGTTATTGAAGGCTTTTCTCAAAACTGTCCTGACTTTGTAGATTATTTTCTTCATTAAAATCCAATTTCCTCTTTTGGCTTTCAGTGCCAAAGCCTTGGTGCAATAAATCAGTTGAGGCTTGGAGATGGGGGGAGTCATGCAGCAGAAGCTATGCTCTGTTTCTTCCTCTCTTCCCCCATTACTAAGAAGGTGTCATGACAGAATGTGATGCAAGGCAGCACAGGTACTTTGACAGCACTCCGTTTCCAAATGCTCAGCAAGTCCTGAGGACTGTAATCAATACCAGTTTTTAGATTAAGCTTGGTAGGAAACAGTGCACAGTTCAGATATATTAGGATAAGCTTAAGGAAGTGACTCAGGTTTAGAAACCCATTTCTTCTGTAATGTGCCTTCAAGTTTTTGCTGGACCCAATCCAACTTTGCTGTGAATGTGATGCTGTCACATACAAATGTTGTGTGAATCAGTTTTTCTAACCTCCGTCTCTTTAAGGAGACGGGAATAGACTCCCTCCTCTCCTTGTGAGGCACAGCTATGCTGACCAGCAGGGGGGCAGTATGGAAACATGCCAGTCCCTTGTTGTCTGTCTCATCTTGTCCTGCCTGCTTGGCCATTGAGATGATTTGGGATGCCCACAGGATGAGTGCTTAAATGGACCCATAAAGCTTGAGGTTTGGCTCCCCTTTCTTGGTTTTGTTCAATTGGGTAGTAATATGACCCACAATGAAGCTATCTAGGCCATTTGGGATTTGCCAAATAAACCTTGGGCTTGTTGTCAAGCTTGTATTTGCTGGCACATGCAGGCAAGTTAAGTAGTGCCAGCAGGTACTGAGTTGATACAGATATAGGAATGTTCCTAATTTGGGGAGGATTCCCTTTGAAAAGAGAGGAATTTGGTCATTGAGCAGAAATATATACAGAATAAGTGCTTCATGTAAAGGAACTTGTCTATAATATGCATGTCACCAGTCACAGGTGAACTGAGGAAAGCTTATTTTGGGGCAGGGAGTGTTAACTCAGTGAAAGAGGCTGTATGGCAAGAACAAAGGAATTGGCATGCAGCCTCTTTTGGAAGCGTTGCTCTAAGGACAGCACTAATTATACCATTTTTTTACGAGTAGTTTCACAAGGAATTCTTTGGACAGCCTTTCGTATTAGGTGTGGGGCTGGTAAGCTGATGCACATGCAATGGCTAAAGGTAGTAGCAGTGGACCTGGGCATGCAAGTTCAGGGGTTTTTCCATTAGAGTTAATATTTGGCTCATGTTTATATCACACCATCTGCAGCAAGACTCACCTCAAGCTCCTTTGGTCTGAATCATCTACTTTAGAGTTATTAGGGACAAGAGCTTCTTCACAGGTTGCAAATCAACTGAGACAGGTTCTCATGTGCTGAATGTCAGCCAAAGGAGCTGTGCCAGGGTTAGAAGCTGCAAAGCATTTCCTTCCCACACGTTGGAGTAAAGAAGAAAATGAGAATTTCTCAGCCCGTCCTGGGATGGGATCGCCCTGTGATAGCACACACAGGAAAGTACATGTAAAGTGTCATCTTCCTAGACCTGTGGACCTCGTCTGGTCCTCAGTGATTTCTTCTCACAAGAAGACCTTTTTGGTGAAGTGTGAACTTAAGGTTTGTCATCCTTTGAAATGAGGGACACCATAGTTCTGATCATCAGTATTTAAAATCTGTGTTTCTGTACTAGCCATGCAGAGCTAGAAAAATAGATGTTGTATGCAGTGGTTGGTTGACAAAAAATTGTTTGAAGCATTGAAATATTTAAAAACCAGAACACCCAGTGGGACAGAAAATGAGCCCGTGCTGTAAAACAGTGCAGTATATAAAGAATCACTAGCCCCTGATGGTTACTGCTAATGTGATATTAATGTTTTTCTTGGTAATGTAATACATCCAGAGTATACAAGCACGGTAGTAATAACAGTTAGAAGCCTGGATCATGGCCAGGGCACCCAATTCAGCTGGTACAGTATATAGTAGAAACTACTGATTATTTGGGATATACCAGTGCTTTATCAATATCTGGAGGCAAAAATAATTTTTGGTTTATGTAAATGTCACCTGGATTCTTCAGTCCTTGCTTGGTCAAAATTCTCATTGAGACGTGATAATTGTGCATGTGTAAGGATGGCACAAGTAAGTCCTGTGTTTACGTGGCTTTGGACTTTCAGTGGAAGCCACAGGTGCTTTTTTGATTTATCGTCAAAATAAGGAGGTTGTAAGAAGGGTAAGTTAGAAGGCATAAGGCTCATGTGATTTTGATTTTCCTTTCACAAAATCCCCTGGGAACACACTAAGCAGCCATCAGTTATGGAAGCAAACCTGCACCTTTTGATGGAGAATGCAGACAGTTCCCTGTAGGGGGAAAGAAAAAGCACCTTCAGACATAGATCTTGAGTGTAACAGACATTTGCATGATTTATGGCATTGCCTTCATTATAGACTATAAAGTCCCAGTACAATAAACATTTTGCAACCTGGGCATGCTAACCTTGTACTATAATCTGAGACCTAGAAGAGAAAATTAGCTTTATTATAAACACTTCTGGAACCGAAAAGACTGGTTTTGTGTTCAGCCAGAGAGAAGTGCAAAGGAAGCCTAACAGACAATGAAGAATGAAAACAGCAGACCTTCAGAAACTGCAAGAGGACAACTTGTACGTTCTGTATTAAGGACATTTTCCCAAACAGAATGAAACAAAGGGTTTTGTTGCTTCCTGATCTTCCTTCTTTCCTATATTAACAACTGTGGAGATGTGTTTTCATCCGTGCTTTTCATACAATTGTCAGTACATTGAAATACCTATTCACTGTGGACAATTTTTTTTCTCAGCATCACTGGAATTGAATATAATTTTTTTTTTTCTACTAGCTTTTACGAGGCCAGAAGTCTAGTTTTGTATATGCACCTTTATGTCTTTAGAAATGTACAACCTGATTTCCTTAAAATTACTTTTATAGATAGTAAGGGAAGAAATGTACAACACAGAGATGATAGGTAATGTGCTTTTAAATTAATGTTCTGAGAGCTCAAGAAGTTTTACTGTGATAATTCAATGTATCAATCCATTTCAACATTAAATCCTAGAACAAGATTGTAAAACAAATCTTAATGAAACCCATTCATTGGAGAATTTGTTAATGCATTTTTCTAACTCATAACTAAAAGTGAGCAAGGAGTTAGGTCTCATCAAATACTTTTAAGGCTACAATCAGTAAATCAAATGGCTTCTTTAAACTGAAGAAAGACTCATAATCGATGCAACTAAAGCATGCCTTTTTTTGCATTAGTTTTAAGATCAGATGAGATGAGGAAGCCCCCCCAAGCAGTTGAATGATGAAGTCCCACTGATAAAGAGTGTTACTGTCCTTTAATAAGAGTGATGCAATGTATGACTCTTACCAACTGATGAACTTTCTCATTTCTGAAAGGCATCTAGTTATGTCACACTAACATCACATTTGTGTAAATGTTGTGGGTTTGGGTGTTTTGTTTGTTTTGGGTTTTTGTTTGTTTATTTGTTAGTTTCTCAGTATGGGCAGTACTTCAAGGATAGCTGAAGAATCATGCTATCCAGAAAATACATATGACAGCTTTGGTGTACTTTTGGTGCCATTTCTGCTATTCTTGTTCCATTTTTCTGCAGTAATTTTTTTAATTTGTTTTTTTAATACAGATAATTATGAAGATTTTATAGCTACTAGTGTTAGAAAGATGCATTATTTTCAATTTAAACTTTTCTCATAGTAGAGGCCTACCATGTAATATTTTCTATAACAATCTAATGTAACAAATGCTGAGATGGAAACAGTAGTTTTTATCTACAATGCAATTAGCATTCGTTTTCTGTAATGATTTAAATGGAGTCACTTGAAGTTGTTGTTTTAGTTAGTGTCTCTCTTGTTATTTGTGGAAAGCATGATGAAATAAATTTTTTAATAATTCTTTTCAGCCTGCACTTGCACTTTGCTCTGGAGTACACATGACAGTGTAAGTCATGTTTGAATAAACATGAAATGTCTGCGTTCAGGGGATTGTGTTAATTCGGTAGCAACCAAGGAGCTTTTACATCCATTTTTGTTTCTCTAAAGTAAATAAATAGTTACATAAAACTTTTATAAAACAGCCCAAATGAACCTATCTCTAGGGTTTTATGTTTTTTGTTTTAGAGTGAGGCAACAGCTTAAAAATTTCAACCTCAATATTAAAGATGAATAATTTTGAGGCCACTATGTCTGTATTCTATAGAGAGATCAAGTTTTCAATGGGATATTTAAAAACGGATCCACTTCCACTCTAGGACTGAATACAAGGATATACTGAATGTATGGGAGTATTAACGTAACACCGTTGACTTCTACAGGAGGATGTGGATAAAAGAGCAGAATTAGATCTTATTTATTTTATTCTACCATAGGAAATAGTCTGTCTGTCATTTGAGCAGGTCTGTACTTGCTTTGACTACAGTTGCACCACCTTTGTTAAGATGAAAATGTGATTGATCCCTGAAGTGCAAGCCTTGAATCCCATGTATGCAAAGGAAGAATTGAATAAGTACTTGAAATTCAGTTTGACTCTTTGTACTGATTTAGGGCCATATTTTGATCTCAAAAGTTACATTTGAATAATGTAACTAATCAGTGTGACTAAATACTTCTAAATGGTTTTGGTTTTTTTTTTTTCAAAGCTAAGACTAAACATGAACAAAAATTCATAAATACCTATCCTTTGTTAGCAGTTCTGACAGGCCTGCTTACAAACAGCATTTGATTTCTATGCATTGGAAACAGAAATGGAGCAATCTCTCTTTCCCCCACATCCAAATGATGCTGTGTGTGGTGCCAAGTCACAAGTTTGAAAATACCAGCGTTGTTTAGAAACTCTTGTGTCCCTTGTCCTTAAGCTCTGTGATACAGTCTTTACTCCTGTGACAGCGGCACACGATTTCTGCTGCTGCACGTTTCTTACGCTGGCTGTGACACAGCACCTGTGCTGCTTTGTGTCCAGCTGAGGCAGCAGTGGCTGTATCCCTCGCCCTTGTTCCTTGGGTGGGGTAAGAGGCATAGGTGCTGTGCAGTTTTTTCAGTTTTCCCGTAGAAGTGGTTTGTGGTTGATAGTGGTTGAGGTGTAGGATTGCTCTGCTGAGGATCCATGGGAGGAGTTTGATACATGGTGAAAAATACCTGCTGAGGGCTGTGTCCTCACCCAACATTAGGGAGGCTGTGGCCTGGAATGAGGAGGGCAATTTCTGCTCTCTTGGAGACTGGTGGGAGAATTAACAAGTTTGGTAAGGAGCTGATCTTCCCACCACGCTGAGCCTAGTTCTCCTTTTACTGAGAGGGGAATAAATTAGGACCAAATGTTTTGAGTTCTGTATTTATGTGATGACTGTGGGAAAAGATATATTAATATGTTTAAATTACATTTGCGCACTACGCAAACCCAAGCATACTTGTGACCCACATATGTGGAAGTGCAGTGGGCACAGTCTCTGTCGTTACCAAGGGCTGCAGTACAACTCCCTGAGCAGAGGTTTCCCCTCAGCTGGCTCTGTGCAGTGTGGGAATGTGTCTGGCTGCTGGTCTCTGACTTTCTGCCAGGGTGTCCCAGAAGAGGGCCCGTGTGTCACTGAAGGAACAGGGAAAGCAGAACTGGTGTGCTGGACTCCAGAAAGAGGTGGGGGTCTCAGCTCAGCAAGATCCATGCTACAGGAGAGGCTGGGATGCAATGCGTGCAGGTCTGTAGCTGTGCAGGGGGATGGTACGGAGGAAACATTCCAGTAACTTGCTCCGTGGTCTTGCAAGGAGGTGACCACTCCTCAGTCATCCTCTCCTGGTCAGATACGTGTCTGTGAGTGCAGCTTGTCTGCAGGAATTTTGGAAGCTGATGGGCAGTTTTGGTTAAACAAAGCACTAAATGTATCAATAGGATTCAGTAGATACAGTAGTTTTGGTAAGATGAGTGTTCTGGAGACTGGCTTTTGTTATTGTTAAAGGACCAATGTTACTTAGAAAGACATTTTCTAATCCTTCTGTGATGGTCTGTTTTCTGACTGGAGGAAAGTACTCGTTTCAGTGACTGAGTGAAATCCATTCTTACATTTTGGAAGGAGTTAAAATGTTTTTCTTGTTCTTTAAAGTGGCCATGTAGACTTTAAAGTGATAATCCAAAACAGATCTGACATTTGAGTGTGTAGAGGCTGACGTGGGTATACTGCACTGAGCAGAACTAACCTGTGGAAAATGCAGGCTAGAAAATATGAAGTGATGCACTTCACAGAGTAATCCGTGCTGCAGACCCTTGTCACAGAAGCCTGCCCTACTCATGCAAGTAATTGTGCTGCCTTTGTGATGCTACAGTTCTTACCTGTGTTTCTGCAGCACGGTGTGGTCTGTGCTGCACCTCTACATATCTCCTTGCCTCTGGATGGTCTTGCTCAGACTGTGCCAAATGCAACACAAGCCAGAACCTCAGGTCTTTTATATGAGCCTTCTCTCTCCAGTTGCAGCTCAAGTTTTCTTGGAGCTCATAAGAAGGGCCAATGATGCTTACAGCTGCTTCTTGGGCCAGACAATACCGCTAACCCAATTGCCACTGTGATAGAAATTGATTTTCTGGCAAGGGAGTTCACTGAGTCCTTTCAAAGAGGTGCCTCAAGTCACTAAATAGTTTGAGTACTGCTGCTATTACATGTCAATGTCATCCCTATCTTTGAAGAGAATGTAGCAGTGGATTTCTTCATGGTCTTGCTCTGACCAACTCCTTTCCTGGCCTTGTTGACCCACTTGTGAGTCCTCAAGAGACTCTGCTCTGATGCTCAGAGTTCACTAGAGCATTCCTCACGCTTGTTGTATAACAAAGCCACAGCTGTTTCCTGGCCTCTGGGACCCTGTGTCCCTGCAGATGGAGTGGCAATATTTGCCTCACTGGATGTTATTTAATATTTTCTTATGTTAGTAACAATTTTTAACAGATTATGAGCTGTCCCCAAGCAGCACATTGTCAGGGACGTCAGTGCAATTGAATGTAAATGATAGCAATGAGGACAGCCCTTCTACCTCTGGGTTGTCTGTCAGAATAAACTATGCCAGGGAGTTATAAGTGGGAGTCCTTATTTTATGCTGTGTCTTGCCAGTGTTCACACAGGCAAAACACCGTTGTTGGAAACACTCCTGAAGAAATGCGCTGTGTTTGTCAGCTATGTAAAGCCTGGATCAGAGAAAGGTCAAGATGCAAGAAGTGGGAACTAGCTGGAAGGGAGAGACACTTATGAAAGAGTGGGATCGTCAACATCTCTGACTTGTTCTCTGATTTGATAGTTGGGAAGATTTTTCCTGTAAAGCTTTAGAGGTACATAAAGATATCTGAGCTTGCTTGTAACTCACACCTAAACCCAGCCTGGACTCTGATGAAACACTGTAAGTCCACCTGTTAGAGAGGCTCACCCAGTGTAGACTAATAGGGTACATAAAATACAACAGCCAAGTCACGCTGACTTAAAAACTGCTACGGTGAGGTTGTTGACATCTATTTGCTTCGGTATCTTGATAATTAGAACAGTCATTCAGGAGCTGAAATAAAGGCTGAGCTTTCACTGCCCTAAGGTAGCCTACATCTTGTAGGACAATGTCCAAACTACTGTTGGAGGAGGGAAATATATGCATGTTCTCTGTGCATCCTTTGGAAACTGCCAGTCAAAAAACATTGGGCTTTGCTGGGCCAAAACGTAAGCAAGTAGGAATGTGATTCTTCAGCTCCTTCAATAATAGCAAAGAATCGAGTATTGTCAGTGAGAATGGCCTTATGATAAAATATTAGGTATTGTAACTAATATAGTTAGGAAAGGGGTAAAAAACAACCCTAAAATATCCCCTTTTTTCATTGTTTTCTGTGGTTTAACTTGGGCAGATTTCTATTTGCTAATTTTTTTCAGTTCTCCTCTCCAATACTACTCACGGAGCTTCCAGCTCCCAAGTCTTTGAGAGCTGGGCATCTAGGGACTAGACTGTTGCAGTGTCACCCTTTGGAGCTTAAATCCCCTTATGGATTTAGGGCTTTGTTTTTACCTGTAAATAGGAGACAAAAGCACTGTTGTACCCCACAGACGCATTGCAAGGCTAGCTAAAAGTAAGATTAATGCAGTGATGGTCATCAGAAATATGCCCTATATAGACTTTGGTAAAAAAACCCAAGAGATTATTTATCTGAAGACAGTAAGGGTTAATGTGAAAGACAGGCAAATGCTTAGCAGAAACTGTTTAGGAAGTGGAGAGAAGGGAAAGTTACCTTTTAAGAAAGGGAGATAGTGAGAAGGAATTCATGCATGAAATAACACCATTCAAATCAGGGCAGGACCTGGCCTAACATTTGTATTTGCATATTTTTTTGCCATTTTTTTGTACTTCCTGATGAAGTTTAAAAATATCCTAACACATTATACTGTAGTGTTTATAATAGACACTCAAAAGCACTTGCTTTAGCAGTGAGAAATGACTTGGTTTACTTATTCATAGGAAGGGATAAAAGAGGTGTATTGGTTTTGGGAGAAAGTGTTTCAACCAAGCAAAACCCATGGTGTTTAAAAGAAGCTGTGAGAAACAAAGCTAAAATGTCCTGAAGTTATATTTCTGGTGTCTTTCACTCTAAACAGTGTATACAGATACACTTAATCATGCTCGTGAAATTGGGCAGTGGATGTAGATAGCTACAGGACTGTTTTATTTAAACCCACTGGAAGTTTGCAATGGGGTGAAAGATTTTGAAAGGAGAAGTTGAAATAAACAAAGCTCTTTGCAATTAACAGGTAAAATGTCTTGCTTGTGTCATTTGGTTGCAGGAAGCATTAACGGTGACTATGTACGTGTGAGCACTTGAGGGTTGATCCTGAAAAGCAGACAGTGTGGTGGACTGCCTTAAAGGCTCTCTTTAAATATGAATGCCTCTTTATCTTGTGACTGCCTATTCTTTCTTTCGAAAGCCAGAGGGTCTTTGCTGCTGTGAGAGGAGCCACCATCTCCTCCTGGCTGCAAGTGCCCAGGCAGCAGCACTGCTGTCTGCCTTGACACGGGTGTGGGTTTGAGATGGCAGTCATTAAAAAAGTGACACGCACAGATCCAGTGACCATCGAGGCATGAATCCTGCTTAGCTTTATTTCTTACTGATGGAAACTCCTCCTGGCTTGTATTGCAAACAAGTTCCTCCTGCGGGTGTAGGTGCTAACCCTAGTTCTCTGGTGTCTCGCTTGGAGTGCTGTGCTCTCCACGTCACACAAGTGTTTGAGCTTGTGTGCCAGCAGTGAAGGCAATGTTGAGAGGAGCCACTGTGTCTGCAGCTGGGGAGGAGAGATATTGCTCATGTGTTGGTTTGGCCACCTGTGAGAGGCTTTGCATTCAAACTGAGTGTCATGGTGGATCAGTGCACGTGGCGCAGAGGGAAACAATTTGGTGAATCCGTCCTCAGTCAAGAGATGAATTTTACCTGCTTAACCATCACGTGTTTCATATGCATAAACCCATCAATTTATGCTTTGTACGAGTAATTAATACTTTTTTAAAAATAAGAATTTACTTAAAATGAAAACCAGGAATAATCCTGTTGACCGCAGTGGGAATAATATCTGGGAAAAATTGTGCAGGGACTGAAGCAATCGGGATTGGGTCCTGAAATGAGTATTTCCTCTAATATAACCATAGCCTTGACTAATGTCTAACTGATGTGCTTTTTCAAACAGATACTAATTTTGTCTTGGGTAATGCCCAGATAGTGGATTGGCCCATTGTCTACAGCAACGATGGATTTTGCAAGTTATCAGGATATCACAGAGCAGAAGTTATGCAAAAAAGCAGCACCTGCAGGTATTTGAGAACAGATTTATTTTCTGTTAAATAGCTTGTAGTGTTGTGCCTGTTGCTTGAAGAGAAAAAGTAATCTGTTTATTCCAGTTTTGTCTTTTATCTCCTGGGGCTACATCTGTCAAATATGCTTTCCAGGTGAAGCAAAATCAAAGAAGAGCCATTTCTAAATGGGTCCTTTTCACACTGTAAACAAATGGCTTTGTGTCTTTGTTTAGTGTCTGACTTGAATTTCTCCCTTTATTTGCAGTTTTATGTATGGAGAGCTGACAGACAAAGATACAATTGACAAGGTCCGGCAAACATTTGAGAACTATGAGATGAACTCCTTTGAAATCTTGATGTACAAGAAGAACAGTAAGTAGTTGATTGGTTTGTTCATTAATGTAGGTGCGTAAAGTTGTTGTAAATTACAGTGTAAACTGCAATTCTGTCAGCCTGGAGACCCGTGCTTTTTCTAGGGCTAAGTAAGCCCCAGTTCTGCCACTCGATCTAAAAGGGAGAAATGGGAACATTAGAGATGAAAGTCACTCAGGGAGGCAGAGGAAGCTCTCTAATTTGTTCTGACGTTTAGAGTAATTTGTGTGTGATGCTCTAAGACAACACTGAAGATTTCATCAGCAATGGTAATACACAAGCTAGGTTTGTGCAAATAGTTTCCACTACAGAGAACATACCTTTTCAAATTGTAAAAACTTGATATAGCAAAGCCAATTTTTGGTAGTTTTGGAATAAAAAGAACCCATCTTTTGTTTTAGAAACTGAACTACTTCTGATGTTTTCAGATGAAACTGTTTTTTGTTTTGGACAAAAATTCCCTAACTGGGATGTGATTTTTCTCCCAGGAAATTCAGTCTGTCTGTAACTGCACATGTCAGCAGATGAACTACTGGCCCCAAACTTGTTGTCTCACCTAGTGTTGACTGTGTCATGGCACAGTTATTTTCATCTAGTTAATGTCACCTGAAGTGTAAATACACTGAGGTCTTCAGCTTGGCTGGATGTTAAGCTGAAAAATTGCATCCTGTAACTTATTTTTCTTGTAACAGTTTTGACTTCTAATAATGAAGCTGGTACTGCCTGTGTGCACTACCTGTATGGCCTGGCTTTGTGCTGCTTTGCTCCTAGGGCTACCTGCCTCCAATGTTTACCAATTTTTTAAAAGCTGATCCTGTTCCTAGCTCAGTTTGTGGCCGTGGGGACCATATGCAGCTCACATCTATGCATCCAAAGCCAAGTAAATAAGCTGCAGTCCTGGGATCTAGGAGGGTCTGGAATTCTCTCTTAGTTATCAGTGATTTGGCACCAAGAGACTATGCAGCTACTCTTCTGTCTGCTGCAGCATATGGCCTGTAGCAGAGCCTGGGGCCTCTCTGTCTTTTATGCAGATTTAAAGCAAGGTAACCGTGGAGTGAGGAATATTTCCTGCCCTGCTGTGCACTCCTCTGAGGAGAGGCGGTCTAGAACAAAGTCCAGCTGTGCAGTAGCTGTGTTGGGTGACATGCCAAAAGACAGAGCTGCAATGGTTCTGCTCTGTACACAGAGGGTCCCAGGCATGGGAAAAAGGAAAGCACAGTTTGCTCTCAAGTTTAACAAAACGCAGGACACTTAATGTTTGTTAGATTTGTAGCTTTAGAAATGCATTAACTACTGTTACAGAGACTGACTAATAACACTAGAGGGTTGTTACTGAAAAATAACAGAAAGGGGACATCCTGGAGCATTTTTGCAAAATAAGCCACATCACAGAAAAACACTGTCATATTTACCATCACTTAGCACCCAGTCTGCTAAGTGGCCTTTCCTTTGTTATCACCTTACCTCTGCCTGCAATGCCCATGGCATTTGCCGTATGCAGTATGGCAATTGCCAACTCAGGTAATGAACGTGATTGATTTCAACCTGCTGTCAGTTTGGTGGTTTGGGAAAGGACCCTGAATTCTTTGTTTTTTCTTTTCTGTCTGTCTGTTCTTTCCTCATTCTATTTTTCTTTTTCAAATTAGACAGTGAGGTAGAAAAAAAATAGATTTTTCTTGTTCTTTACCTGTCTACTCCCTCGTTATAAACTAACAGTCAAAATAAATAGCAAGTTTTTTTTCCATTTTTGAGTTGTTTGATAATTGGTACATTTTCCACAGCCTGCACGTTTTATGTTATTCTGGCTGTTCTAATGGTACAGTCGCTATCCTTTTGGAGGAACAAAGAAAAACAAAATAGGAGTTTTGAGTTAATAATGATGCTGGTAGTGCAAGTCAATCTTGTACTTTTCGGAGCAGCAGCCATCTCTCTTTCTCTGAGTAACAATTATTCCCTGGTCTTACATGTCAACAGCAGACTGAGACTTTTAATGATGTTACTAGAAATGATAGGCTGGGGTTTTTTTTGACATGGCACTCTCCATGGCACTGACCCAGTGCTAGTATTTACTTGATTGTCTGGTAGGAATGCCCCATCCAGCTGCTGATAGGTGCAGTATATCCATGAGCTTCATTGCAGTTCACATTATCAACTCTAGGAACAACATACAATTTTCTGCCTTCATCATGTTTGCATTTATAGATGCTGTCTCTACCCTGGCTTTCCCTTTCTTTGCGCAGTCCTTCCTCATCCAAAACAGACTATACTCCCTGTTTTCAGAACTTGAAGCTAAGATATGATAGAGATTTGATGGGTCCTTGGGCTAGGCCCTGGATTGCTTAGCAGATATGTAACAGTCATTGTTATTTTCTGGATGAATTGCTTCCCAGAAATGCAGAGCTTCTTCAGGATAATTGGAAGCAATTAGAGCAAGCAGGTGCACAGCCACCAGATTTTTGTCACTGTTGCTTTGATGCCATCCAGTTGCATTCAGTGGGGATTCGTGGTCATACCTGGAAGGAGACAAAGTGAAAGCTTTCTTCAATCTGGAAAATGACAACAGACAGGTTGACAGTAATTTCACATGAGAGCTTCAGTTCCATTGTTTGATTAGATGTGAGTGTGCAGTGATGCTGGAAGTATTGTTTATTTTTATATGGGAAAATGAAAACATTGCTAAGTCTGAAATCAGTGGATATATGTTAACTTATACCAAGGAGGGGTACAGCTAATGTATTAGATAATATTTTGTATCTAGCTTTAGTCATATCTTGCCTTATCTGAACTGATGCGGTTTAAACATCTAACTTCTTATAAGACTTTGATAGCCATTTGTTGAGTTTATACACTTTATTGTTAGCCTTGTGAGTTAAAAATGGCTCACTGAATTAAACTTGGATTTTCCTTGTCTAGTTTTCCATATACAATGTAGGTCTGGGTTACAAGCAGTGGAAAAGCAGGCTTGTTCTCTATGCACTTGCTTTCATTACTGATGAAGTAAATTTTTGTGAGAATACAAAATCTACTTGCTTCTATCTACCTCTGAAGAGTGGTGTCCAATTGAAATCTAACCCCTTTTTCTATGCAGTACTTGAGCTACTTCAGTGGAAGAATATCTGAAGTGGGGTGAACTCTTCAAAGCTGAAGTGCATCAAGAGTTACAAAGAGTCTTCAAGTGTCCCTTGTCTGAGTGAAGGCATTCCCATTGCTTATGGTCTGCAGCTGTGCTGCAGAGAGAGTGTTAAAACACCTTTTTTTTTTTCCTCAAAAGTTTTCTACAGATAGGGCCAGCAGAATGCTTGTCAGAATGCTGGGTTGGCCATAGGTAACTCTTCTGCACAGTGCAAAGTAGTTTGGTAAAGCAGTAGCTCTTTGCTGAGTAAATATTATGGTGAGAGTCCCAAAGGCTGGGATGCACTGTGAATTTGTGTTGGGGTTCACTTCCCTGGTTTCTGGGTGCTTGAATGTTTAACAAATTTAATATCATGAATATTTGTGTGTGGGATTTTTGTTTGATTGTTTGAATTTTTATTTTAATATGTGCACAGTCTTCTCTTCTCCCTCCTTCTCCTTTCTTCCCCCAGTGTATTAGTAAACCTTCAGGTGTCAGAGAATGACAAATAAGCCCAAATAGTGACTTGGTAGGTTCTACTTGCATTTATCTTTGGGACCAGTGCTTTCTATAGAGGTTTAAAAGCAAACAACCCCATCGTAATTTATAGGGAGCAAAATTCACTTCAGGGTGGTAGACCTGTGTTTGCCCACCACTATAAGGAGAGTTTCTCACAACTGTTACTGGTTAAAACCATTTACATTTGTGTGTGCTGTGCCTCTAGTGTCTCCAGGTTGAAATCTTTGCTAAACCTTTGCATATCATTGCCTTGGACCAGAAGCAGGAAAGAATGAGGGTGTTGGAGACAAATGACATGTATCCTCCTTGGCCTCCCACAGAAGTCTAGCTCCATTATTTGTCAAGCAGTATGCACACCTGCATCTCCCGTGAAATCCATCTGTTTGAGCTCTGTTAGCTTCAGCAAGGTCAAATCTGAGTATTTTGGATTCATAAAACTGGTAATTCCCACTGATTTTGTCAACTTCAAATGTGTTGGCAAGCAAGACCTGCTCTCCTCTCTTTAAACATGTATGGAACTTCACAGTATTCTTAAATATTTTATCTGGGCTAAGTGGAAGGAAGAGATCGGAAGACACATGTATGGAACTTCACAGTATTCTTAAATATTTTATCTGGGCTAAGTGGAAGGAAGATTTCCAGACTTTACTGTGTTTTCCTCATCCTCACGTTTTGTTCTTCAGAGAATTCAGAATCAGGTAAACCATATCAGCACTACTGTAGTACAAGAGTGTGTGCTGAGCCTTTTTTTCCTACTGCATTGTTTCAGTGTCATAGGATAACCCTTGTAAATAGCAATTCCACCTTCGGGAGCTAAAATTGATTTTCCTTATCTTATCATGTAAAGATGTGACCTTTAGAAGCATTAGCTGCCAGAGCATCCCAGCACCAGATAGAGAAGACATGAAGGTAACAGCTGGGAATGTATTTAAAGGTTTATTCTTATTGGCACAGAGTGATGAGCTGCACACTGAGTTGTTGTGTTCCCATTTGGTACATGCTCTCTGCTCAGAGCTCGAGTCTGTAGGAAGACTTTGTTCTTTGTCTTGTGTGGTCAAATGTCATGGGCTTCTCTGAGCACCTAGTTAACATCTGGGTGGATACAGTGGCTTGCCAAACGCTTTCTGATCACTCTCATCAGCTGGTTTGCTGGTTTGGTATTGGACAAACAATTCAGGCTGTGGAGGGTAGAGAGAAACAATCTCATACTGAGTACCTGGGCATAAGTGAAACCCTAAAAGGGGTGACTGTAATGGTCAGCCATGCTGTTTATATAACCTAAGTCCTGCTGTCTGCCCTGCTGCATGTAGGAATTGGTGGAGACAGGGCACATTCTTCTATCCTTTTCATTTCCATTCTGCTCAACTGTTTACCAAAACTTGTCTGATGACTGTTGGACTGAGACATTATCAAGTAACTCACAGGTTGTGCTACTTTGAGGAAACTTGCCCCATTCATTAATGGAAGTGAAGATGTCAGCTGAATTCACAAAACACGGGTTTTTTTCACTGTATTTATAAATTAATTTGCAGAAAGAGAAAATGTGTATTGCAGTTTTATTTAAACAATGTGCTTTTTGTAGCTTTGAAAAACAGCTGGCCTTTTTGGTTAAATGGCTCAAGGTATGGGCAAAGAGCATATTTAAACAGTGGTTTTGATTTTCATACTGCCTATTTTTATTTGGCAGGAGGGAAAACTTAGGAGAACTCAATGTTATACTCAGGGGAGAAGCTGGAATAGGCCTTTAAGATCTCATTCACTTTGATGTGATAAGAGTTTCTGAAAGACTTTAACCAAAGTTAAATAGAATGTTAAATGCTGCTGGTTTTGCCCAGAAAAGAGCTGAAGATATCATTGTTGAAAGACACAGGACTGGAAAAGAGCAGAGGGAAGAGACAGTAGTATTTGTCTTTCAGATGGGAAATTGAAAGGTGTGCAGACATTTACTGTGTGTTAGCCTGGAGAAGACTTGGGACTTGAATCACAGCCCTTGAAATGGTCTTTGCTTTAAGGCAGCACTGTAAGCACTGTGCTCAGGCCAGAGGAGACTATTAAGGGCTGCATCTGCTAACTCTGGAATTAGCTACATAACTTTAGCACCACGAGCCAGGCTGGTCCTATGGCTACTGTTGTGCATTCACCATAGATTTTAATTTCTTCCCAATTGTTCACACTGCTTGTCCTGCAGCTTTGAAGTTACATTCCCGTTTCTAGCATGACTGGTCCTATGCCACTAGACAAACTCTGGATTCTTTCAATGTTGATTCCAAATCTAACAGAAGCCAATGTAGCTCATGTGTGTTTACTTTTTTTTGTTTGTGCACTGGTATTATCACTGAACTTCACCAGTGAGAGAGGTTGCCAGGACTAAACACAAAATGTAAATGGAAGTAGATGTATTGTTGGAAACATCGGTAAACACTTTCTGTGTGGCTGTACATCAGTGCAGACTGGGAAGTC
Organism: Atrichornis clamosus; assembly: GCA_013400975.1. Taxonomy (NCBI): domain Eukaryota; kingdom Metazoa; phylum Chordata; class Aves; order Passeriformes; family Menuridae; genus Atrichornis; species Atrichornis clamosus. The sequence goes on along the minus strand of WBMZ01008137.1, from coordinate 146,050 downwards.
ACTCTTGTTTTGCTGTGAGAACTCTGGAACATGCTGCAGTTTCACTGCCTGAATAACACATAGGCTGAATCTGAAAATCACATTTTTTATTCAAATGGACTTGTTTGTGCCTTTTGCTAGTAGGGTTTGTCTGGCTGAGCAGGGACGTTGGCTTTGACACCAAGAGCATGAGGGCTGCCTGTAGTACGTTGAAATTCTAGTTTCCGACCTGATTTATAAGTAGTTTATGCTTTCAGCTTTCCTGTTTAATAGTTAAATAAACTGTTTAAAGTTTAAAAAGTAAAATTCTTCTGATAATTAAGCCAGTATGCAGGAAAAAAGCTGAGCGTGGCCACATCTTGGCTGAGCCTTTTGGTGTGTTTCCACAGTTCAGATCCCAGCCCTGCTCTGAATGAGCTCCTGGTTGCAGAGCATTGTGGAAAGCCCATGTAATCCAGCACTGTGAGCACTCACCTCATGACTGTATTTTTATATCCACTTGTCTCCTATTTACAAAAGAGATTGAAAAGATATCAGGAAGTACACTGCAGGGAAAGTACAGTGTTATGGAGGGAGATACATGGCCTGGCAGAATTTTCCATGTACTTATTTCTGCTTTTGCAGTTACTGTGTAGATCCCAAACTGGAAGATGATTTTTGCAGACCATGCTTGCCACCTTGATTTTACATTCTGCCCTGTTTGTGGCACTCTGGAAATTACAAGGGTACCCAAATAGTGTAATTCATCAAACACACCTACTTTGATCTGTCAAGGATGTCTGGATCTTTCTCTTAACTGGTGGGGCACATCACTAAGTTCTACACTTGGTTCTAGGTAAAAAAGTGTTTTGTCTTCCTTTCTACTATAAATAAGGCAGCACAGTACTGGAGTCAAGGGAGTCAGAAAGTAAAAACCCTGCTGATAAAAGTTCCTTGCCCTGCAGCAGCCTTCAACAGCTTATGGGGTAAAGTCCTCTTGCTGCATTCAGAACATGTTATAAAAATCTTACTACAACATACGATAGCATAATCTTAAGGAGAAGGTGACAGCATGCATCTGACAAATAGCTGGAATAAGAGGGTGAACTGCATCCTCTCTGTGTTGTGTACAGCAGCTTCTGAAGCACGGTAATAAGGTTTTGTAGCTGTGAGAGGCAGAGATGAAACTGAGTGTGTAATTTAGCCTCAGTGCTATGGAGGTTAATATTGTGAGCAGCCCATAGCAGAATGGCTGTAGCTCGAAGTAGTAAAACAATAAAAAATGATTTTGGGGAGGGAAAAAAAAAATCCCTAATCCAAAAAAGTGCATGTAGATAGAGATCAAAAAGCAAGGCTGTAGATAGAGATGCTGTCTGATAAAAAAGTTGCAGTGTTAGTGAAGGGTGTTGAAGTGGGTAAAATGAAAAGCAGTTAGTCGTCACCAAGGAGTCTGTGTAAAAGCAGGATACAGATTTGATCAGCTTTAGAATAGTTCACATGTGAATTTAGGAAAACAAGTAGGCAAGAAGAATTTGAGATAGGCAATTTTAGGAGCTCCTGAGAAAGGGTAGTGTAAAGGGTGTTACTGTCTAGAAAATTGCTGTTGGCTGCTTTGTGGCAGTATCTTCTAAGCTCATTAGCAAGTTAGTGAGGATTTTACTGGCACTGGTTACTTTGCTGAATATTTTTTCACACTTAGCATTTTTGTTTTCTCATATTTATTGGAAGGGCTTGTTCAGGAATGTTAACTCTTTAAAAAAAGCTGAAATATATTGACCCTTGGATATTTTCTGCCATGCAGGCATATTTCAGAAATGGCCACCAGTGATTCCATCTGGATTTCTCTGCTTTTTGAGCAGAGGCCTCCATGCATCATAGACCCTGCTGTTTATAGAAGTGGCTGTACATATGGCATGGAATCTCAGCCAGGATTTAAAACTGCCTGTGTGTTTGCAGGCACAGTGGGAGCCTTAGGAATTGAACTTTGTTCATGGAAGTTGTCCATGGGTTTTGGAGATGCCCTGTCTTTCTGTAGCCAGAAAAGATTGCTCAGCACTGAGGCTGGGAATCAGCCAGGTGAGGCACTGGTAGCAATAACCTCTGTTATATTAACATAGTTGGAAAAAAAGCTGCCTTTGCTTGTTTTGCTGAACAGTAACTTGTGAAATACTTGAGGTTTCCTTGTGACCCTTTGACAGTCAGGAAGCACAAGTGACCCTTGTTACTAAAAATTATTGCATGAAATATACCATGTAGTGCTCATGTTAAAATACTGAGCAAATCAGGTGAGAGAGAATCTGATCACTACCATAGAGGGTCCTGTGACTGAGAAAGAAAAGAAATAGTCATCTAAGATCATGCTTTCTAAAATAGACTTTACTGCATGAGTGACAAAAATTGCGTGTGCTCTTTATTCTGGCTTTCCCAGATAGTCAAAATCCTGCTGATCCTGATCTTATTTTGGCCTTTGCTATGTAGACCCTTCTCTCCAAACATAGTTCACATAAGAAAAGTGTTGCTCACAGCAAGCGAACCTGAATCCTCTCTTTGTCTCTTGCTTCTTGTGCTTGCAAAAGCAGTGGTGAGTTGTTTTCATCACTCCTGCAGGTGTAAGGACAGTCTGAAACCCCCGTACAAACTCTCTGAAGGCTCAGGTATGGAGTCTCCCTATTGCCATGTACCTCAGAGTTGGAGAAGTCATCTTTTTATGTCTGAAGTTAAGATGGCACACTTAAAACTGGTGCCGTCGGGGAGGCCATGTTGTGTCATAGAGGAGCCAAGTGCTTTGTTCTGAGCCCTCCAATCAGTTTATACTCAAATATCACTAAAATTGATGTGGTGAGTCCTGTGACATGGCTGGTAGACACTGTCTTGTTACATGGAACTTCTGAGAGGAGCCTAGTGGTAGCAACAGTCTCAGAAGAACTGTCAGAAGTATGAAAAGGCAGGGCTGACTGAGAGATTCACTCCTCATGGTGATCTGTGTGGATAGATGTCAAGGAAAAATGTCAGCATCATCTGAAGGGTTTTATTGTGGGACCATCTTAATCTCTCAGGCAGTTTTCATTATCAGTTCATCTACTGCAGTAATTAGAAAAGTACAGTTTTATGCAGTACCACTTGATCCCATCCACAGCTCGAGTTCTGGTCCTAATGGCTTGTTCTCTCCTGAATTCAGTGGAGTCTTGCTTCACACTAGGGTGGTTGTGAGCAGGCTCATGACAAGGCAGGCTGGAAGGCAGCTTGCAAAGGGTTCCCCTTGCATGGGACAATTTGCAGGCTGGGCCAGAGCTCCCAGAGCTGGGTTCTGAAGCTAGACATAGGCTGATATAGTAGTTAGGGAATGGTGCTCCCTGTTTGCAGTTGAGACTCTGTGTTATGGTCATGTTCTAGGCACAGCTGACCTGTTTCCAAATCGTGCACAAAATCCTTGTGTGCACCCTTGGCACATACATGAAGGAGACTCTTCTTTCAGGAGATCACAAAGCAGTTCATAAGTTCAAGTATTAATTTTCAGGTAAAGTTTAGAAATACTAGGTGATTCCTGAAGATTAAAAAGCTAATCAGAGGCAGAGCAGAAAACTTAAATAACAGTCTTGTCAGCTGCTTTGTAATTTTTCCTAATAGGTGTTTGCAGAAAAAGCCAACATTAAAGTAACTTTTACAGATGGCTGATTTGAGATGTAAACATCTAAACTGGCACATTTACTGTTCTGCCTACCATTGACTAACTCTTTGATATGTTTGTTTCCAGGAACACCTGTCTGGTTCTTTGTGAAAATTGCTCCAATTCGAAATGAGCAGGATAAAGTGGTTTTATTTCTTTGCACTTTCAATGACATAACGGCTTTCAAGCAGCCCATTGAGGATGATTCATGTAAAGGTTGGTCTTTTTCACCATTATATATTTTTGCTGCTTTTGTTTGTTTGTCCTGGTCTTGGAAGAGCTGAAGTCCTTTAAATATCCAAGCCAAAAAATTAAATGTTAAAATTGCAGCTTGTAGCTCTGCCACTGGGGTTGGCATTTGTGAAAGGAATGGTTGCTGGTTTCTTAAGCAAAATTGCTCTGGCCTGCGCTGAAAAGGGTCATTGCTAATGAAACCTCCAAGTGCTTCAGAAAGCCCAGTTTACATAGTAAATAGGTATTGCTCTTCCTTTTAAATACATTATTAACCCACTCTCCAGCATAGCCTTCAAGGATTCACAATGTTACTAAATAGCCCTGTACAAACTGTGTGTGAAGCTGTGTGCAAAACTGAGGAATTAACCCTGGCTGAGTCTAGCAAAGATCTGAATAATTTAATTCTGCCTAACTTGATGTTACTTGCCATTATTACGGTATTCCTTATGTTAAAGTTCTGGACTAGTTTCCTTTAGCCTGTGTGGAGAGACTCCAGTCATGTTAAGTGGAATCAGGTTTAAGCTGTGCTGGTGAGTGAAGTAGCACTGCACTGTTCTGCTCTTAACCCTTTGCTGTGCTACAGCCTGGAAACCTGGAAGCAAACTCAGCTGTGACAGCAGAATAAACTTGCACTCGGGTTCAGATCCTGTCAGAAATAGATCTTTTGTACCCATATGGAGAATTACAGAGGCTTGTGTCCTCTGGGGTAAAAAAGGATGTAAGTTCTCCTGTTGTTTGCATTTTTGTAGTATTTAATAATATTTGTAGTATTAAATTAAACAGGAAACTTAGTGTGAAGATGAACTGATTTACATTTATTCTCAAAATGTTATTCTTTAAAAACATAGTTTCTCAAAGTGGAAACACCTGTTACCATGAAAAAGGAAGTACAACCCTGACAAACATACCCCCTTCCAGGCTATGTGGGTAATTTTTTTCTCTTTTTAATGCTATTTGTTTGGTTCGTCATTGCTTTAATAAAACTGAAAAAACTTACCTTGTCAGAAAGTTTGGATCTGTAGTATTTTTTTTCCCCTGCCTAGTGGTCCTCACTGTATCCTGATGAGGACTGACAGCACAGATAAATCAGCATGATGCAGCTGGCTCTCATTTGTTTGCTGGTAGTGAAGGCCATTGCTTCATTTGGTCAGTTGATAAGCAGGGCTTTTGGTCAGGAGTTGTAGCTGTCTTTTCTCTTTGCTTTCACAGGAGTTCCTTAATGTGGTAGATATAGACAGTTTGTCCTTCACTTTCAACACAAAGAAACACTTTTTAACTTTTTTGTGTTCTATACAAATATGTTGCAGAAAGGGAATGCTTTTTTTTTTTTTAATCTTCTTTGGATCTTGAAATTATGCTGTTCTTGAGGTGATCGTGGTAATTCTCAGCAGTTGCATATCTACAGCAATATAAGCACTAAACCTACACGTAAGTGCATGGACTTGCAGAGGAGTTAATGATAAGCAAATTTTCTCCCTCTGGCCCATGGAAGCTGGCGAGGTGACTAACAAAGGTTGCAAACAGAAGAACTGAGTGTATTATTTAGGGGCCATTGAACCACAGCTCTGCGCTCCTTCCCTGAGTGCCATGTCTTCATGTAGAGAAGGGTGTGTGCACTAAATGAGTCTTTCAAATATTATTTCTGGATCTCCTAAAATTAATAAGGCTGCAGCAGTAGCATGCTGGTAAAGAGTTCTCTGTGACTGTATACACAAATCAAGCATGATATAAATGGAACTGCACTTTCTGTTTTCATCCTTAATTTATCCCTTACACTTTTCTTCCATAACTTACTTGCTATAGGCTAGCTTTCAAATTTGTGTGATATTGTATCAGTCACTTGATGGCTAGATGAGCAATTTCTTGGAAGAGCTGATTTGCTAAACAAAATTTTACATGCATGTCCATATCTTTAATAGTAGATCTCATTGTGCAGTTGCATATCGTGAGAGAGGGGAAGAAAAGGCAGGTAAGGAGTGTCAGATAATCGTCAGTGGTAGGCTCTAGGATTCACAGGGTGGAAAAATGTTTTTGGAAGGTCTAAAAGATGTAAAATTGTACTAGCTTGTTCTAAGAATTGTTACTTTAACAGACATGAGCTTGGAAGAGAGCATATTCTTTGTGCTGTGTACAATGTTACATAGGAACTTTGTAGCATGCTTTTGAAAGAGAACAGTTTTCATAGGAATGTTTCTTGTATTCTAAACCCAAATTAACTCTCAATCTGAAAAACTAAAACTGTGAACTGAAAACTGATTGCTAAATCAATTATTTTTCCTTCTTTCACCTTCAACCAGCTTGTGAAGTACTTTACTTTTGCTGTGTTTATATGAGAAATAATTTTCCTATGCATATGACTACTTAATATGTAATAGGCTGCCTTTAGATGCAGAAATATGTTAATAAACTGTACTATTTGCACCCTTGCAGATTGGTATAGTATAAAGTATTCAAGCTTTTCAAAATCAATGCCTGTAAGTCTATGTAGAGAAAAACATTAAATCGATCATGTTCTTGTGCTACATAAAGAGCAACTAACCTGTCAGGCTAAGCCTGCTTAGCTGTGGTATAATCTTAGTTTTCTGTCACCTGCTGGCAATTTCAAGCCTGATTGTTCACCTGCAAATGATGTAGTGACTCCTTGAGTGAATAGTATAGAGCTCCAATGGCAGGTGTTTGACTACACAAAAATGAATAGGCATGTTTTATCTGAAGGTGACTCAGAGGAGCAGAAGGTCCCAGTACCATTTTTCATTCTTAGTAATGTTTTAATTTATTAATAATTGCAGACATTGGACTAGATGAAACAAGAAAATATTTCTAAAGTCATGTAAAAAGTAGACTTCTCATTGTAGTCTTTGTTAATTGATTCAGATAATTTAGGAGATGTTTATTTTATGACTGCCATGGAAGGTAAGTAAGCTTGCTTTTAAATGCATCAGCTTTAAAAATAGTGCATTATAAATAAAACCACTTAAAAGTAGTGTGTCAGTGATGTTGATAATATTTTTAAACAACGTCTTTCCACTCTTTCCCTTGTGCTTGCCCCTTTAAAAAAATCAGGGAAACTAGGTTTACTTGAATAGAAGAAGGGAAAATCAAGCTATAGCATAGCTAAATTTGGCTTGTCAAGTGGTAGGTCACCTTCTTAGCTGAATTTTAAAGTATATGCTATATTTGGAATTAATACATTTTGTCTGTATATGCCTCTCCTGGTTTGAGATCTAACATACCAAGTATGAAATGCTTGAGAATGGTGTATAAAGTGGAATGCATCACTTTATGAAAACAGTTGTTTGTGCAGACAAACAGAATCTGTGCTTGCACTTTGAGTAACTTGTAGGAAGTTTGACTGGACAGGTTTTGAATTTATGAATACAATGTGAACATATTCAGAAGCATCTATGCTGTCTTATAAGAGTTTGGGAATGATTCTTTGGATCCTAATTTTTGCTTTTGACACTTTATTTTTATACAAAGAGGTGATCAAATTCAACATCACTGAATCAAACAGGAAAATGGTTCTTATCCTCCGAGGTATTGTCACCTTCTGTGCTTTGTAGCAATCATCAGTTACCATCTCCTCTGCAGAAGATGCTTTATTTCATTTTGCAGCTAAGCTGTTGTTTGCATAACAAGCAGGACTACACACAAAAAAAATATTTTGTTTGTCTCCTTCATCTTAATTCAGGGAAAAATCCACACTTTTTTTTTTCCTTTTTGTTTTTACTTTTTTTTTTGGTTGCTGTCTGATTTTTGGTTCTGTTTTTAAAGATGTATTTATATGAACAGAGCCAGTGTTTGAAATATTTTGATTAAGTTATACTCTGCTTTCATCTGGATGAAATGTTTTCTTAAAAAAAGAAACAAATGAAAGGGAAGTAGTGAGTATATTAAAAAACTTTGGTATGCCTTCCCAGTCCAGATGGAAAAATAATACAGTTTTAGTCATGAGTTTTCAAAGGGAAGGAGCACTGCAGAGAAGCATGATGGATATAAGCAAGGATCTTTGAGGTGCGGGAATACAAAGGTGGCTTGAGTGTAGGCAAGAACTGCTGGAATCGTGTTTTATTCACATTTACACAGTTGTGTGAACAAGAGACCTGTGGACAAACAAGCTTGTTCTCCAGCAGGCAATGGCTTCTTGTTCTAACTCAAGGGATTGTGTAAGTCATGGATCAGCAGCTCGGTCACAAGGGTTCTGTAACTGCCAGAGTTCCTAATGTTTGAATTCATGAGTCATCATGATTGAATTGAGAAGAGAGGTAGGAAACAAATAGCTACCTACAAATAAATAATAAATGTTGTTGTGGTTGGGTATCAACAGATCATGCTCACTTCAAAATACAGAATATTGGCTTCGTCAACTTAAGACCATTGTTAAATAAAGCTTAGTGCTTTAAAGACGAAAAGTTTTGGTGAGTTAAATACCACAGCACAAAAGTATATTTCAATGCTGTATTTTCACATGAAACAAAGCTCAGGGGACAGCTTTTGACCCTGTTGTAGTCATCTTGTTTTGGGTGTTATCAGAAGCAATTTCTGTTCAGCTTTTTGCAAAGAAATGGTGGAAAACTGAAAGAACATCATGCAAGGCAGGAGGGCTGAAATCAGTGCTGTTAATCTTGAAGGCTCTCCATCCTTTTGAAGTTGGAGATGATTTAGTGTCATCTCATTGCTTTGTCCCTGCATAATATTTTCTTCAGAACTGAAAAAGGAGGCCAAACAGCAATAGAAATGGGTTAGAATCAAAGACAGGGGCACAGGCAAGCACTATCATGGGTCTGGTATCCAGCTTTATGTTTGGTTCCTGAATTCCAAGTTGTCTCCTCTGCTGTGTGAGCTGTTTGAGGAATATATATGCCCTTATCAGAATCACTTCAGGTAATTAGATTTTAAATTTAGTTTATATTTTCTCTATTTCTAGAGGAAAATAATGGAGGTAGCTGCTTGTGTTGAAAGAAACTCCTAATTCCTGTCATCTGGTCCCTCTGTTCTAGCAGGACTGTCACCAATATATTCTTACACCATTCTGAAACTTAGTTCCTTGTCTTGGAAAGCTCCATGACCCTTAAAATGTAGTGTTTATGTTCAGCCCTATAGGTTAAGTCCATAGCTTGACCTGTCATCACTGGATAGATATCTGACCTGCTGTCATCTGTGTCTGTCCTTAAGGTTCTGGAGAAAAAATTGCAGTAAATTCAACAAGTACTGCTTTTTCAGGCAGTACAGGAGATGTTATCGTTCAACAGGATTAGTACTGGCATTCTCTTTCATTTTCATTTTCTTTTTCCTATGCCACAATCTACAGGTCTATTCTAATTGTATGTTGGAGTTCCCACATTTTAATCTTCTTCTTTCACAAAACCCCCTAAAGATAAAACCCCGAAAGGCAACGCAAGGAGAAGAGCATTCTGTTCTAAAGATGAAGTTCATACACACTGCACATTGATTCAGTGCCTGGTTTTAGGCGTACCATGGCACAGTGGTGGGTGTGACCCTGAGCTGGGCTCTCACGTGTTGTTCCCTGTGTGTGGTGAGAGTTAGGGTACGTCCCATTTCCGCATCAACACTGGTTTAAAAGCCAAGATTAAAAGCCCTGTCTCGTGACACGATCTCTTGCCTGTAACAGATCGCTTTCAGATCAGAGTTTGGAGTAGAGGGTGGGATCTAACGTTCATGGGAACAGTTCTTTTGTGTGCCAGTTAGGCACCCACAAGCGAGATTTGCAACACGTAGGGCAGAGGAGAGGATACTGAGGAGAGAGGAATGGATTAAGCTGTACCTTTCAAAAGGAGATGACTCCTGGGTAGAGGGGGAGGGACCCGAAGGTGCTCAGCATTCATAGCCACAAATCATGCCACAGAGTCGTCTGGCAGTGCCTTTGTGCAAGAAAGCTCAAGTGAGGTGCTTCCTTTTACTCCTCTCTCTGTGTCTGAATAGCCCAAATCCAAGAAAATGCACACTGAAAGTTTGTCCTCAGGTTTTGAACCAAATTTTGAACCTCTCAAGAAAATGCCCTACCCATCAATCTGGTTTGAGTTAGTAAAAGGAGCTGTCTATGTTATCTGGCATTAGAAACGTTTTGTGTGTGGTAAGGGAGGCAGATTTCGAGTTCCCATGTGAAGCTGGGACTCTGTGTAGTCTGTGCTTTACAAACAAGCCGGTTTGTCCGGCTTCAGCACCACGGCCAGCACCGGGGCCGCCGGATCGCCGGTCCCGCGGCAGCGCTGCCTCGCCGAGGCTGGAGAGAGGGATGTTCACTGTGTCCTCTTGGAACACACCCCCCTCGGGCCTCGTTGGGCCGGCCAGCTGCAAAGTCCTGCACGGGGTCGGGTGAGAGGCACTTGAAGCTCATAAAGCCACCTGTATCCTGGGATGTGTCAAAAGCAGCGAGGCCAGCGAGCCGAGGAAGATGACTCTCCTGCTCTACCCCGACCTTATGTGGCCCCGCCTGGAGTGCTGCACTCAGCCCCGAGGCCCAAACGTAAGGAATACCTGCTGAGCGAGTCCGGAGGAAGGTCACAAAGATGGTCACAGGGCTGGAGCACCTCTGCTGTGCTGTGCTGGCAGGCTGAGAGTTGTTCAGTCTGGAGAGGAGAAGACTCCAGTAAGACCTTATAGCACCTTCCAGTACCTAAAGGGGATCTACAAGAGAGCTGTGGGGGAAACTTCTTCCAGAACCAGGTTCTCATTATAAACTGAATCTTCAAAGTGCTGAGCATCCTTAGTTGGAGTAGGAGATGAGACTGCTTGACAGTTCCCAGGTGGTTATAGCATTTTTCAAGATTGGGAATAAATGCACTGGTCCTTTCCTTTCAGTGTACCAAAAATATCTAGATGTATACTCTGCCTGACTCTCTGTTATGGCAAAGTACTGCTCATAAAGATTATAGTTGTAGCTAGCTCTTGTGACTGTCATTCAAGGTCTTCTATTTTGAGGGGTATTTGAAATCACTATAAAAAATATTCTGAATTAAAATTCAGCATATGACTTCTCTGCCAGAAGCTGCTAAATGTTTAATTAGAGTTTGAGAAAATCTATTAGTATATTCCCCCTTTTGTTTAGAGAGGGTAAAATTAATGATTTTGTTTTGCTTTTCTGCTCTGCTTTTTATTATCTTATGTATATTTCTCTGCTTATGCCAGGTCTATGCTTGATGTATCTGAGGCCAGATTCACTTCTGTTACAGACAACTATAATTTTCATTGTGCATGACTCTAGTCTTACATCTTGATTAGTCTGGAGTGTCTTCTGTGGTGCTGTGAGATCCAAATCTGGTCATTAGATTTATTATGAGATTATTGTATAGTGGACATTTATCCTTGCAAAATATGCAGTTCATGTAGCAGCACTCTTGTAGAGTCATTGAATACAATTCACAGCAGTCATGGGTTTTATTACTGTACCATGCTGACACCTATTTTCTGACTTGCTTTTATCTGGTACTTGGTTAAATTATATTCCCTTGTGGTCAGTATTAAAGCAGATTGCTCTGTTTTAACTCCCCCCCACCCCTTAGTTGTAAGAGGTTTTATGTGATGCACTTGCAGCTTTTTTTTGGTAATGTGTATAATCTTGCATGTTTTCTCCAGGTTGGGGAAAGTTTGCCCGCCTGACCCGTGCCCTCACAAGCAGCCGAGGTGTGCTGCAGCAGCTTGCTCCGAGCGTGCAGAAAGGAGAGAATGTTCACAAGCACTCACGACTTGCTGAGGTAATTTTTTCTTTCCCCAAGAGACCATAAAGAAATGTTTTTAGCCTTTGTGGGTAAGTTGTCTCTGAGTGAGCCAAGAATTGTCAGTCCTCCTTGCCCTGGGAATCTGAAGCCTGGTGGCAGGCATAGGAGCTCAGAATATGGTACGTGTGCTGTGAAATGTGTCCCATGGCAGTGGAATGAAAACGGGTGTCCAGAAGGCTTCATGTAACCTCATTGCAGTGTTGTGTTTCATATCTTGACAAAGTCTTATAAAGGCATTATTAAAATAATACTTTCTTGCTTAGTTCCCATTCTTCTGAGGATCTTAACGTTAGTAGGATCTTTGCCTATTTACTTATGTAAAATTGGGGTGAGAAAAACTCAGTCTAGTACACAAGAAAATTCTGAAGAATCCATGACATGGTTGTTCTTTGAATGCTTATATGTCTAGTTACTTTTCAGTGGGATCCCAACCCTGCTTTACCGACTGGTTAAAACATATGATTGAGTCACTGATTTTATGGACAGAACAACTGTAAGATGCCACAAGCAACATTGCAGACAGATTAGGAAAATGAAACCTTGTGATTTAAGTAGTCTCTCACAGTTTTGATATAAGCTCCAGGCAAGGAAGGCTCCTTGAAGTGCTTAGGGTTTGAGGGCTTTCACCACGAGGGGGAGAGACTGTCCCAAGTTTCCTGTAGCTGCCTCCTGGGCCAATAGCAAGGTCTCCCTGGTGTAAAAACAGCTTAGGGAGAGGCTTGATATGGTGTTAATGACAGCATGGCCAATATAACATGGCAGTCCTGTTTCTCTTCCTGCCGTCAATGGCATGGCAGCAGCTGTGACTTGTCAATAATTCTTGATCTTCCTGTGTAGCTGGAGGTGTAAGGCATTGATGGGTTCCATGAGGTCTCCATGTAGTCAGTACTCTGTTAATTTTGTTCTATACGTCTTAATTTCTATGCAAAATAAAAAACTCCTGCTCAGGCCTGTATTATCACATATAATCATGAAATTCCCACAGGCAGGAGCTTACCTATTCAGTATTTAATACAGAAGCACTCAAGAAGGGGAAACTGATTTCTGTTGGAAGTGAGAAATAACACAGATCACAGTAGCACAGGGGAGGGCAGTCATTCACACGGACACCATACTGCAGGAATACCATGTGATTAGCACATGTCCACCCTGAGGTGGCTTTAGTGTCCTGGAATTTGGAATAGTCTTCCTCCTAGTCCTACTCAAGGCTTAGTATCAAATAATCCTTTATTCTCTTTAGTTCTCTACCTCTGAATTTTAGTTCATTCTCAAATGTAGGCATTAGAATATAAGGCAAAGGGTCTGAGGTTATTACGTTTGGCTTGGTGAACCTCAGTCTGGACCTCAGTGACTACATTACTGAAAGTTTTTGCAAGCCCTTGTGCTCAACAAGTCTTTGCAAGTATTCCTACTGGCACAGCCAATTGATTCATTACAAATAATAAAGGGCAAGTACACAGTTTACGTGCCTGAAATGAGTTTCTTTAATTGCTGACTGAATATTGCAGTCATTATTTTACAAACCATGTTAGCCCCAGCTGTGATGTTAGGTAGCTTGTATTTCTTCTGTAATTCCATTTAAGTCAATAGAACTACACTAGAGAAAAGAAGAGTGCAGATAATCGTACAGAGAAGCCCACTTTTCTTCATTTGAAGTTATATGGGGTGCCAGGCTTCTTATTCTGCAAGGATTTCTCAGTAATATTGAATGTGGGATCTCTAACTGTTCCCTGTTGTATTTTCAAATATTTTTTCTTTTTTTTTCATCCCTGAAGTAGTCTATTTTAAATTTTAAAATTCATCCTTTTTCTTTTCCTACTCACTATGACATTTCACATCAATCTTGTTTGCATGAGAAGATTCTACATTTATTGCAGTGTTATTTGTGTTGCTCTTAGTTATTTATCACTTATATTTTTGAGTGTCTGAGGAGTCAGTTGCATCCTAGAACTTGAATGGAGCAAGGTGTTGGAGCCTGCCACAAAAGCTTACAATTTTTTTTGTGGTTGATGAAATAGCTTGAGAAAGGTGTTAGTGACAGACTAACAGGCCATGGATAACACAAGCAGTGTCTGTGAAGCTTCAGTCTCTGACTTTGGCCAGTAGGCAAAGATTTTTTTTTTTTAGCCTGACTTCTCTAATAGCAGTCATCTGAAAACTACTCAGATTAATTATGCAATTAACACAACGGTGTTAGGTGACTCTGAGACAACATTTTGCAATAAGAGTGTAAAGTAATTGATGCATTTCTGTTGCTTAATTGCTGGGGAGCTGATTGTAGGAACGATTCTTCCTGGTCACTGCAGAGTAGACGTGTTACCTGCACCTATGGTCTTAACACATATGTTCTGTACACTTACCAGCCAGTTCTGGGCAAACAAGATTGTGTCAAAATTTTAAAAATGTGATAGTTATGAGAAATAGAAGCAGAAAAATTATAATGGTGCTTAGCAGCACTGTTTAATAATGGAACTTCTACCATTTTTTAAAAAAACATTGTTTACCAGGAACTTATAACTGCCATTAAAATCTACTTCAGGTTGAGGCTTAGCACCTAGCCCTTAGCTTGGGAGCAATTTATGTGGGTGCCTGTGAAAACAAAAGCAAGGGAGAGTGAGAGAAAGCAAATAATGAGCAGTTGAAAGCACAAAAAGGAGAGATTAAGCTGAAAATGAGCAAGTGTTTGTGTGTTGGCTTTTTCTCTTCCCCAGTCATGCAGTCTTAAAAATAAATCATTTTAACCACTTTTTGATGCAATTTGTTACGCCTGACTTGGGATATATTCACCATTTTGCAAAAAAATTTAGGATTTTTTTTTTTCAAATTTTGCTATGTTTAAAAAAAAAAGAACACAGCCTTGTAAAACCCGTGGTGAAATTTGACATTTCTACTCTTGGAATAAAATTCTCCAGCTTTAGGGAGCTATTAAAGCATCATGCATCATTACCACAAATAATAAATGCAGATAATACAGCTGTATTATCTGATGAATCATAAGTAATTGAAATAATACTTTCATTAATAACTTCCTGAAATAAATATTTCTTTTACTATGATAAAACCATATAATAGTGAAAAATCTTCCTAAACTAGAGTGGTTTCAGTTTTTTAGAATATGACAGTAATGAAATTGTCCAGTGCACAAGAGTGGAAGTTCAGCATATTCGTTTATATAGTTGTGTACATTTTCTTCATAATTACTTTTATATTAATCTCTTGGGGTTTGGTTTTTTTTCCCTCTCCAGGAGGAGTACCTTTGCAAGCAGTTTGAATCTAGTTAGTTTATGTGGGTGGGTAACCACACCTGACTACTTCAGCAAACCTGTCTCAGGTTGGCACTACTGTCCCTAGAGGCTGGAGTGCACCTGGAGCACCCTGGAGTAGGGCAGCAGGTACTTAGCATCCACCTGAGTTTGCTATATGGTGCAGAGAGAGTGGGGTTTATAGCTCTGAATCTCCAGATGAGCCAGGGGTGGTGTGTGTGTCTGGAAGGATGGTGAAGAAATAGTCTCTGAGTGGTCCTTGATGGGAAAAGTGGAGAAAGGAACTCTTGTAACTTCCAGTGCAATGACCTGACAAAATCTTGGTCTTTAGCACCAAGCTCTGTGGACCTCCTTTCATGGTTTCTGTGCAGTACTGAGCTCTTTTGTTGTGCTTTATGCTACAGGCACATGAGATTATTAAGCTTTGTTGTAGACATGTTTCTCTTCCTTTCATGAAATGAAGAGCTGTGTGCCTTTGAAGGATCTTGGTTGGCAGTCCCAGACACTGCAAGGCTTTTGCCAGTCTGTAAAGCAAGTTGCCTTTCCTGGGAGAGGTGGTGTGAGCTGGGACAGTGCCCTTCTTTCCCCTCAACTGTGAGTTCATCATCTCTAGCAGTGCCAGCAAGATGGAGTGGTTTTGCAAGGTACATGTTAGTGATGTAGTGAGAGGGAGCCCAGTCTAGAACTTGTCACCTCCACCCCACCCAAAAATAGGCCTGGAGGCACTTCAGGCTTGCTGCAGGCGGCTTTCCCCACCTGGTGAGTGATTGATATCCCTGTGTCATTCCTGATGCCCATCTCCTGCCCCATCTCTGCTCCTGCAGCAGCCCACGGTGCTGGTGCACATCCTTCCACTGGAGACCAAGCAAAGCCCATGGCCCCTGGTCTCTTTAAATAGCCATTGGTAGAGCTTCACCAGAGACTCCATGGTGGTAGCAGAAGTTCAGAAAACTTTCTTGTAAGTCTACCTAGCCATTCAGATAGTTTAGAGTATGTTTACTTTCTAAATAGAAGGGGAAGGAGATCAATTAGTCATCAATCCGTTTATTTTCCTGTGCTGTAGCCCTTGAATCTCAACAAGCTAGGAGAGAGTGCTTTGTATTTGGTGATGACATTTTAAAACACTGAAGCAGCAGTTTATTTTCTTAACGAGTTAGAACTAGAAGTCTGTTTTTTCTGCTTTCACTTCAGTTTTACATCCTTGCAGTTCCACTGGCTTTACTTTAATGTTTTTTTCTATTTACAGCAAAATAATAGACTCCATAATTTAGCCCCTTCTTTATTGCCAAACAGAGATTGTTTGTGCCTTTTTCCCTATTATTCAGGTATGCAGGAATACATTAGCACGCTTTTCAGTAAATTTAGTTTTGTTGATGCAAGATTTCCACAAGTTTCTGGGGTACAAAGAAACCAGCAGTGACCAAAATGGAGTGCATTACCTGATTCTCACTCTAGAACTTATGTATGTATATGTAAGAACCAATCTGACAAGAGCTAACAAAGTTTTTTTTTTCAGTTTCTCATGGTTGGGGTTCCTGTGCTGATAATGGTTACCAAAATACTTACTTATATAATACCAGAGGCTAAAAAAATAAGCTGGAGTAGGCCTATGACTGCAGAAAAAGCAATGGTGTTTTCACCCTGCATGGTGATACTGTTTGCCCACACTGGTAAGATCTCAGCATTAGAACTGAAATGTAGTTAACTGACTGAAAAACATCGCTATGTGATAGAGGTGCTTGGTTTTGCTGATCAGTTATTCCGGTGAACAAGTATTGCAGAGGACTCTCCTTGCCCAGTGAAGCACCTTTCAGGCTTAGTATCTTGTGTGAGAGCTGCTGCTCACGCAAAGCCTCATAAAAGCCAGTAGTAGCTCATTGCTTTCCAGCTGATTCAGGTACAGCTGCAATGTGCAAAAGGGAGGGCAGGAGATATTTGCAATATTGATCTTGGGCTGGAGCTTCTGTTGAGAAAAGACATTCCCACATCCGTCACTGGGACTGCAAACAAGTCTTGAAGGGAACGTTGCTCTGATTACACACCGACTCAACACGTAGCCTGTGCCTCTTCAGTCACTACCAGTGCCTTCTGGGGACTGCGTGGGTTGGCCGGTGCCCCCTGCAGAGATGAGAGATTGCTTGTGCCTTGTGCTGCTTCCAGCCCCTCTCTCCACAGGACGTTTTTCTCGTTCCTTTTTTTTGGTAGTATGGAGAACCCACATGGATCAGAGTCAGGAGTGATAGCCTATTTAATACTGCAGTGAATATGTCTGAGTCCTGGTTGGGTCTGCAGAGGAAATGTTCCTTTTTCCTCTTTGCTGTCATTCTAGAAACAAAAATACTAAGTCATCTTTTTTTTTTTTATTTTTTCAAACTGTTGATGCCTCTGTGGTAACAAGCAGGTCTCAGAGCAGGTCGTGTTAATGCTATTCAGGAGAACATACTGGGCTCAGAGTCAGCAGGCTTGCAATTCGCATTCTTGTTTACACATGTGCAAGGGACTGCGATCTGACAGCGTCTGACCCCTGTTGTGTACAAGAGTAAGTGATTATGTGAGGTTCAAAGCAGCAGGGAATTTGATCCGAGACTGTTTTGTCCAAGTCGGACTTTTGTAGCTGATTGTTTTCTTTTGTCCCCTTTGGCTTAAACTGTTGGAAAAAAATCCCACTAATTCATACACCAAAAAAAAAAAAAAAAAGAAAGAAGCACAGAAAAGCCTGCAGATAAAATCCATGTCTAAATAATTGACATTAAAAAAGCTGAGATAAGGAGCATGAAAGGAAGACATCCTTCTATTCTAGCTGTATTGTCTTATCTTTTCCCTGAGAAAGATGGCCGTTTAATTTCCTTCTCTGCTTCCTATTGCTCTGAACTGTGTGTAAATAATTGTGGAAAAGGAACTGTGCTCCTAAATACTTCTCACAGATTCTGTGAGTTTGGCAAGTTTGACATTACCAAACACATTTCACTTGAGCAAGTCTCCATCTTCTTTTCACTTTTCATCCGTAACTCATCCAGAGTAAAATACGTTTTAAAATTTAACTTTATTTGGACACAGGTTCTTCATATTGATTTCACCCTCATGTAAATCCATACATATAAACAAACACATTCTTATTCATAAGCATGCGAAAGAAACTTGAGTTCCCAAGAATTAAATATGTGGTAATACTGTTTTCGCACTAGTGGGCAGAACTGGAGAGAGAGTAGGCATAAAATGGGCAGCACTGATAGAGATTACAGTTATGCAAAACAGTGCTCAGTGTCCGCATGTGCTCAGCTTGAGGTCCAGGGTTTAAAACACATGCTGGCAGATCATCTTTTGCAGTAGTGCTTTTCTGAATTCAGACCCAACTGCATTGTAACTCAGCATTGCTCCTCAGCAGGTCATTTCAAATCCTGTGCTCAGTTTTGAGCTCCCCCAACAAGAAGGACATTGAGGCATTGGAGCGTGTCCGAAAAGCGGCAACGAAGGCGGTGAAGGGTTTAGAGAACAAGTCTGAAGGGGGGCAGCTGGGGAAGCTGGGGGTGTTTATCCTGGAGAAAAGGAGGCTCAGGGGAGACCATTCACTCTCTACAACTGCCTGAAAGGAGGTTGCGACAAGGGGGAGTTGGTCTCTTCTCCCAGATAACAAATGACAGGACCAGAGGAAATGGCCTCAAACTGGACCAGGGGAGGTTTAGATTAGATATTAGGAAAATTTTCTTCACTGAAAAATGTCAAGCATTGGAACAGGTTTCCCAGGGAAGTGGTGGAATCACCATACCTAGAAGTGTTCAAAAGGTGTGTGGATGTGGCACCTGGGGACGTGGTTTATTGGAGAACATGGTGGTACTAGGTCAATGGTTAGACATGACAATCTTAGAGGTCTTTTCCAACCTTAATGTTTCTATCTTTCTATAATTCTACACCATCAGGTAGTTAGAACACTAAACTTCTCTCAATGAAAAACTGAAGTTCAAAATGAGTTTATTGAGGCTAATGATGGATATGTGTGGGCTTTGGACTTGCACAGCCCAGAGAAGAGGAAGAAAGGCCCATGCATTCACAATAGATTGTAGTATAAGACTATTTCAGACACAGTCTAATGAAGAATGAAATAGCCAGTGTTGGAAAACAGTGTTGTCCGGTAGTCCTGGTACTGGACTGGAACTCAGAAATTGCAGTATTGGTCCTGGTTTTGCCATCAATTTCTATTCCAACCGCCTTCCTGCCTATTCTTGCCCATCATTTATCTGTCTCATCTATCTAGAGAGCTGAAGGAGTTTTCTCTTGGACACCCCACACATTAGACTTAGTATCATAAAATAATTAATGGCATTAAAAGAAACAACTGCTCTTAGTTTGATGCTGATATGTTTAACAGAGTACTTTTCTTGATTTGCTTGCCATTTGGTGGTGGTAAAAGGAGTTAATGGACATGCATTTTTATCAACTGTTGTACTGAGCTTGAGAATCTACAGTGGGAAAAATACCATGAAAAAAATTAAGCATGTTTTCTTTTTCCTCTGAAATCTCTGTGACTACAGGTACTGCAGCTGGGTTCTGAAATCCTCCCACAGTACAAACAAGAGGCACCAAAGACTCCACCGCATATAATTTTGCATTATTGTGTATTCAAGACTACCTGGGACTGGATCATCTTGATTTTAACCTTCTACACTGCTATTTTGGTCCCTTACAATGTCTCCTTTAAAACCAAACAGAACAACGTGGCATGGCTTGTAGTCGACAGCATTGTAGATGTCATTTTTTTGGTCGACATTGTGCTGAATTTCCATACCACCTTTGTGGGGCCAGCAGGAGAGGTGATCTCTGACCCCAAGCTGATCCGCATGAATTACCTGAAGACCTGGTTTGTGATCGACCTGCTCTCGTGCTTGCCCTATGATGTCATCAATGCGTTTGAGAATGTTGACGAGGTCAGTATACCAGTTCCACTTCCACCCTTTCATTATTACTTTATGGCTGGGGGGAGGTGCTGGAGAGAAGAAAGAAATCTATGTTTTTAAATATATTGAATTACTGTACATATGTCTCTAGTGGCCACCCACAGCATGCACAGAAGTTGGCTTATGAGTCCTAGCCAGAAGGCTCATTCTTGAATTGCACTGGGAGAGGTTGTAGTTTTTTGTGTTAAAAACGCGTGTTCATTTTCCTTCTTTCTGCGTCCTCAGCGTTCAGGAGGACAGGTGGAAGCAGGCAGCAGCACCTCTGTACAGCACTGGTGAAAACTGCTCCATCTCACTTGCCAGGAATGGTTTGAACTGTGTGTCAGTGCAGTTTCTTGGGGCAGACTTCGCTTGCTTTCACTGTTGACCGAACAGGGTATTTCTGCTAATGCCAATTCTTCACGTGAACAACTGGGAAGTAAAATACAGTTTTCTCAGCTGCTTCTAATACACTATAGCAGGTGGCAAAGAGGCAGGCAGTGACTCGCTGAATCGTGTTATAGGACCAGAAAGCACTGTGTGGATGTCTTGTGATCTGTGCAGCATTGTTTGGCAACAGTTGTTTTAGAGGAAGATGAAGAAATTGAAGATACCTGTTTGGTAATTTCATAATTAAATGAAAGCGTAGGGAGAAATCTGGAAATCTAGACTCCTCCTTAATTCTTTATTTTTTTGGGAACAGATCACAATCCAGCAGATCTAACATTTAGACACTTAAAACCACAATACTACTACCATGTTTTAAATGCTTATTCTTTTGGTTCAGTCTGCCAGGAAAATATTCCTAAGGTAAATATATTTAAGTTCCATGCCTTAATAGTTCAGAGAGTTAATGAGTTGTTAATAAAACCTTAAAGAGAATTCCAGCAGTCTGTTTTCTGGTTACATGTTATAAAATCTATATCATCAACTAATTATGTGACTGAGTTCATCTGTGACACATACTAAAGCTGTAACACGCAGAACTGCAGAATCACAGGATGGCTGGCATTGGAAGGGATCACTGGAGATCATCTGTCCAACCCTCCTGCTAAAACAAATTCACCCAGAGCAGGTTGCACAGGATTGCATCCAGGTGGGTTTGAATATCTCCAGAGACAGAAAAGGATATACATATCTATCTCATCAAGGCTTAGTATTTACTTTTTAGCCTGTAAAATTTAAATTATATGAGTTCCTTTAAAATATGCCCAGGTTACAAAGGACAGCCTAGCTATCAAAAGAAAACTATGCCAAGTGAAACATAGGCAAAATCAAACCGCATTACTTTTGAAAAAATTACACTGTGCAGGTTTTTATAAAACTTAAAGTGGTTTTCTCAATGACTGAGGATAGGTAGGCAAACTGTAGAATGCAGTGGTAAAAATGTGATGTTATTTGATATTTAATTCCCTAGAGAAGTTTCCATTTTATATCAAACTACAGACTAAAATAGCACAAATGAGATCAAGCATTGTGAGATCTGTCCTTAAATATTTGTTTGTCAAAGACCCAGACTACAGATTAGTCTGCACGGTTTTCACATGCTACTTTGCTGTGACACTGGTAGAGTGATGGAAGGAGTGACCTGATGTGAGTTTCTGACATTTAGACTAAAAGAGTAAAAATAATAAATAAAATCTAAAAATAAATGAAGCAGGAGACCAAAAAAAAAAAAAAAAGGAAGGAAGCTTTTCTCACCCACTGCAGATAGTAGCAACCTGGTGAAGATTTTGCTGAAGGAACACTTTGTAACTTTAGAGTGGTGATGTGACCTACAGAACATCACTGAGGAAAATGTCTGTACCAGTGGTGGTGACAAGCCTTGAACTGAGTACAGATGCTTTTGAACTCATGGTAGCAATTCTGCAGAGAAATTCTTGTGTGAGTTTGAATTTCTCCAGGTTCTCCATCTCAGTGTTGCCTTGTAACAATGAGAAGCTGATTGGTACTTCAGTTTTCCTGTGGCTCTTCAGCAGTCTCCTTAATCAGTATAACAGTGTTAGCTTTACTTATTCTACTATTGTGCCCAAGGTAAAAAAACCCAACGTTTTTCTTGATATTCTCCTTTCAAGACTGTTCATCTCCATTTCCCGTAGTGGGTTCTGACATTTGGCTGGTATAAATCATTGTAGAGTCATTAGAGCAGAATTTGCACTGGTGTAAATTGCTATGCTTCTATTAAGGGCTCATAGGCTGGTTTATGGGACCTGAGGGGTTTTGCCAGCAGAATAACACAGTGCATATCAGGAGGGGGTTTAGGACAGTATATGCTGATCACTGTTTCAAGAACTGCCTGCAGAGAGAAAGAAAGATAACCTTTTGTTAAAGAAGAAAAAAATAAAAGTCACATTCAAGGGATCTTGGAAGTGGAAAATCTGTGCTTTGTATCTTCTTCTCTGTTGTGTAGAGCATTCCCTTGTGGGTCAATTCCCTTCCTTTGATGCTGGTTTAAATGTTACCTCTCTCTTGCCCTGGGTTACATTCCATATAACTTCACAATTGGATTTAGTCAGGTGCGAGGCTGCGCTGTTCAAGTTGCAAGTAACCAAACTGAATTGTTACCTGTGTGTCACTTTAATTTTGCTAGAGAGAATTCCCTTGGAACCATGGCACTGGGCTTAGTAGGTGGGCATGGCTGCTGCAGGGATTTTTTTTTTTAAGTTCTAGTGTTAATACTCTTTTAAAAATTGCCGGAGATTAAGTGATACTCAGTGTCAACAGTGGTGAGAAAATGAGATGAAGAATATGAATTGCTGTTTTCCTGTTCTGATGTTTTCCATCCATGATTTTAAACAGGATGAAATAGAATCCTGGCTTTATTGCAGTCCCTATAGTGAAGAGGGACTGGGCCAGGTGGAAGCTCACTTATTTTGCTGTCGGCTGTCATTTTCTGTTATTAAAAAAAGGCACTGAAGATGCTGAGGATGTCATTGAGGAACTAACTTGACAAGTCAATGTGTTTTTTAAGAATGCTTTAATTACTGTGATGGAGACTACTTGATTTGCAAGGGACACAGGACCTGGAGCACCAAACAAGTAAAAGACTGTATAACAGGGTATTGAGTGGTTTTTTTTTTTGCTCTGGGCAGTTTTGGGACTGTTGCATCACTTAGCTCTAGATAGATTAATAGTGAAACCATTTTTGTCATCTTTGAAATGACCCACTAATATAAGAGTAATTATAATAGATTAAATCAGAGTTGATCAATACTTTTGGCAAGCAGATACTCAATTGAAAAAATTCTGGTCTTGGATTTTTTTTCTGTTTTGAAGTAACTGTTTGTTTTGCAGTTTGCTTCATTATTCCATTATAAGATATAATAGAAAATATTTTCTTGAAACAAAATTGAGTGTGACTTCTGTGGTTTTCAGACAGTTTCAAAATTCTTTGGGTTTGTTGCAGTTTGGAACATTAGTGTATTTTCAATTCACATTTTTCAATATAATTGAAATTCCAGTTTCCTCTCTGCGTGGTTGAGAATATTTTTGTCCACAAAAATAATTTGAATTCATTAACTATTAATCAATACAACTATTAATAACTACAATTAATTCAAGAGGCACTTAAGTATGAATAGCCACATTCTACAGATGGAAGAGGAAAGAAAAAACATTAATGTCTTTGTTCAAGGCCGTATAATTAAATATGAGACTGATCTCAAGTGCTGTGCTCAAAGAGACAGTATAGCATTTCACATTCAGACATGAACAGAATTCAACAAATGAAGAAATGAATAGCTGTAGAGAAATTTCTGTTGTTACCCTAATGAAAGTAAAGTTATAGATGTTTCTCCTGGTTTTTATATATGGGAAGCTAATTATACAGTTAAATACTAATTATTTTCTTGACCTGCCATAGAAATTCAAAAGAAGAAAATACACCACTGATTGATGAATCAGCTTAATGCTAGGCTTGAACTTTCTATTGTTAAGAGCATACATCATGCTGTAATTTAGTTTGAGTAAGAAAAGAAAATATTGGTCTGAAATTTAAACAGCCCTTAAAACATGTGGTGTTCGTCTCTTTCGAATTTGAATGATCAAAATAGCATTTGTCAGTAATTCTTCACAGTAATTAGCATTATTCCTCACTTAAGGAAATACCACCTACTTTGGGGGATAATGTTATCTTTTTGTGTTCAGACATCAATCAGTAAATTTAACAAAAACCAGGCTTAAAGAAAATTCCACAATTTTTGCCAAGAACAGTGCAATTTAAGACTGAATTCCAAAGCATATTTTTGCACTGTCAGCTTGAGCAATTTTATACTGTGGTTTTTGGCCATAATACCGTAAGATATAATTTATATTGGAAAAAATCTGAGTTATTACATGTGATGCTGTTGTGAAATCTCATGGTAGGAGTGGAATCCAGTCATGTCACCACCATATAAATCTCTGAAATAGTGAGTTTGTAGTAGTAATTGCTATTTGTGTTTGAACAGAACACTATGATCAATTGTTGTCTGATGCCAAATTGAGAATCATACATTACTCTATTAGTTGAGGTAGAAGAGAAATAAATGCACAGTAAAAGATCATCATGGAAGATGTATTCAATATAAATGATCTAGTGTTCACTTAAGTGAATGAATAGGAGAGAAGCCAGCATGTAAGCAAAGAAGATGTACATCTTTGGAAGGACAAAATTTATGATGATAAAAAAAGTTCCAGAAAAAGTTACAATACAGAAGTAATAGAAGTATATTGAGCTAATTAGTGCTAAGTGAGCGTGGTGTAGCTGGAAAGTAAACAGTGAGTTGAGAGAGGAAAAAATGAATGTGTTGCTGGTCAAATTGTTGGCAACACTCTGAGGCAATACTTTTGCAATAGATTAATTTAAACCTTCTTAGTGGAATAATCTCTCATGGTAATACAAATTAGCTATCTAGGAATTACTGAAGTAGCTGTACTGGAAAGCATGCAAATTCTGGGTTTTTTTTAACCACTGTGTGCAATAAGGGGCAAGGGAATAAATTATCTTATTTACAGTTTTACGGAATGTACAGGGACCTATAAAGAAAGATTTTGGGTTAGATGTATTTTGCAAACTGGAAAATATAATATTTTCAAGTATTTTTAAACTGTAAACAGCTGAATAATAAGAAATCTGTTTGAAACAGTAGTTCACCACTCTTATTTGATTCTGTCCAATTAGACAGTGCTGTATTTCACACGTGAGTCTATTGATAAATCTAGTAATGAATGAATATTTTTCTATGGCTAATTAAAATTTTAAAGTAGTCATAACCTACTTTCTGTGTAATGTCTTTAACAAAAAAACCCCCAGCTGTGTATCATGGAGTACGATCCAGGCATAGAGGAAATGTTGGCAACTTGTGGTTCTTGGATGAGGTGAAAGTAGATGAGAAGGGATTAGTGAGACCCTGTGGACTGCGTGGCACCTCACCGGGGCTTGTGGGGAAGAATCAAACAATTGGAATGCTGCACCCAGATGGGGCAGTGGGAGAGCTGGAACAGGGGCCGTGTGTTGGGGGTGTGGTGTTGAAGAAGATCTGCTTGGTTGGGTGTCCCTGTGTGAGGAGGACAGAGAAACAGGACAAAGGCCATGGGGAGGTGTGTGCTGCAGGCGGTAACCTGCCAGAAACCCTTGGAGCGTGGCTGGTGTGTGTGGCTCCTAGGTGGTGTTTGCAGCTTCAGAAGGAGCCTGGGGGCCTTGAACTGTGGAATAAGGGGAGTTCAGTGGAAAGGAAAGGCGGTGGTGGAGTGGGAGGTCTGCTTGTCTGACTTGTGCAAGTGCCTCTGTACTGCAGCGTGGCCCCAAGGGGCTGTGCCAGGCAGGAATTATTCTTGAAGAGAGAGGTAGGTGGCAGGAGTATTTGGGGGAAATGCAAATAGTGTAAAGCAGATATCTGGGGTAAAGTGGATGGCCAGGATATAAACCAGGTAGGTAAAGAGTCCCTTGGGGATTTCAGTGAGGGCATCTCTCTTCTTTGTCAACTTTGTTCCACATCCCCTCACCCTCCATTTCTTTTTTTTACAATCAAATACAAGTTTCTCTAACTTCCTTCCTTGAAAACCCAACCTCCATGCAACCAATGATGTGCCTCTTTTATGCTACCCTATAAAGGGGCAGGCTGTCTTTTCCCCCTAAATCCTCAGTTTTCCAAATTGTGTTGGTGTTGTATACAGGCACTGCAGAGCTCTTATGCCTTGTAAGCTCTTCAGGGTTAAATTCTCTCCTCTGCTGTAAGCCTGCTTCAGATGTTGGGTTTATTTAAATTCTGCTACCTTCCCTGGTTTTACCCAGGTTCACACACCTTGGTGGCCCAGAGACATCTGCTCTGTCTGCTGATGGATATCTCCTCACAAAAGAGAATACCAGAGCGGGATGTGTTGCTGTGTTATATGGTGTTGCCTGGCATTGACCTACTCTGTAGGGTCTGCTGTGGCTGTTGAGATGTCAATTAACTCCTCTTCTTCTGCACTCCTGATGTTCAGATTAGTCTTTTTGCTGAGTCACAGATAAGTAAGGGTGTTACTGTATTTCAGGGCTACTTCTTCATAGATTTGAAAGGCATGACATGATTTATCATTGTGTTAAAGAGAGAATAGTAGTCTACATAAGCTATTTAATCTGTATAAGGCTAAAAGAATTAAACCACTGAATTACATTTTCAGTGATAATGTATGGTGATAGCCTCTGTCCAAGAAAGAGAGCTAATTAAATGTATTAGATTCTGAATTATTTCAAAAAGCTGCAGTTAGACTGAGACTTACACTGCATATAAAAGGAGGCACGTTCCAGAGACAGGGATCAGTTCCTCTCTTCTTTTCCCCCCATTCAGCATACTTGTATTGATCTGAGGCAGAAAATCAGATGAGATGACAAAGGGTATTTATTTGAATAGGTGAGTGGTTGCTCCATAGTCTATTTCATATTGGGGATGGGATTAGAATTGGAAAGATGGAGTGGTGTTAGATGCAAGTAACACTAAATCTTATTTGGGTGTTTTGCCTCTTCAAAATAAGTAAAAAAGCTTCTAGAACTGATGGTTGCTTTGAATCAGAAGCATTGGGAAGCAGATTGCTGTCTATCAGGGGCTAATTTTTTATTTCCTACTGCAAAGTGGTATTTATTTAGGTCACTTGTGTGTTACCTTTATTCTTGTTCTTCCTCTCAAAGTACAAAAAAAAAAAAGAGTTTGTTTCCTGGTTTTGTTGTTTTTCAGAGTGTGCATGTATGCATGTAAGGCAAGTGTGGACGTAGTTTTACAAATGAAAAATCAGTCTTCCCACACCCTTTGTTCTTATACATGAATTATTGCTGTTTCTCCCTCAATTCTAACCAAGCTTGCAGATGTCTGACTAAAATAAGCTCTGGGAGTCTAGAGATCTGTTTTCTTCAGTGCTGAAAACCACAGCAGTATCCAGAGGGCTTAGATATTGATTTTGACCTGTGCACATGACGTTATCTCATCTCTTTGTTGCTAAATATGGCAACCTGTAGGAAAGGTCATGTTCTCAGGCCTAATTAAGAAAATCAGAAGAGGCAAATGACGAAATGAGTAGTCCTAATAATGACCTGACAGGGCTGCCATGTTCCTGCAGATAGGCAGAGCCAGGCTGTGGCGTGGCTGACTTCGAATCAAGTGTCAAGAAAGAAGGCGGTGCTTTCCATGGCTCTTGTCTCACAGTAGTGATAAATTTGGTTCATTGCCTCCCTTTTTGGAATAAATAATATTTTTTTTTAATCTGTTTCATTCTCTTTCTTTTAATGGTTAGCTTTTAGTCTCCTGCACCTCCTTTTAATTGAAATGAAGCCTGAACTTTAGCAGTTCCTTGTGAGAGAAAAGTGCTGGAAAACTTAGGAGAGATTTGTGCCAATACTGAATATTTCTCTTTTTAAAAATAGATAGTAAGTAGGAAGTAAATTAGCCTTCCTTTGAGCCTAGAAAAAAGTCTTAATGCTTGGGTTAAGTGCATTTTCTTTCTGTACATGTAGAAAGTGAATAATGGCCTGGAAAGTGAATACTGTCATGCAGATTGAATTTATTACTAAAGTACCAGTGTTACTGCAGCCGTAGGAGGTGGGGGGAATGTAGCATTTTATTTCTTTTCTAAAGTTGGTCATCCTACATCTTGTTTACAAGGAAAAATGAATTATTTCTCACTTGGGCTTGGGGGGGGGGCCCTAAGTTACTTTTTATTGTTGTTTTTTAAACAATTCGTATTTTGATTTTTTGAAGGTGGAATTTTATTATTCAATGAATTGAATTTGATTTAATTTTGCGTGGCAAATGAACAGCAGCAACTGTTTTTATTTGTACAGCATCTAGTACTGTAGTGTCCACTGTTACTGTTCTTAGGGACCATAATGACACAAGTAACATCACTCTGCTTACAGCCCTTACGTGTTCAAAAGACTTCCCAGTGTATCTATCTCTTTTTCTGTACATGGAAGTAGTAGCACAAATGTGATGTTGTCTAGTGCAGAGGTAGAGACAAAATATGGATATCCTGGATCTTGTGTTTGGAAAGAAGGTTGCTTACATGGCTGAGATACCAGTGTGAGACAAGGGGTGCACTTACGGTGGATCAGGTCTTGCAGAAAACAAAGAGGTACAGAAGAAAACCTGTGTAAATGTGCACGGTATATCATGACTAGGTCTAATTAATGACAAATTATACGTGGAAACTTACTTTCATCAGTATTTCACGGATAAACTTATGAAGCATTCTGTTTGAATATAAAATGCTTGTCCTGCTTTCCCCTAGGATGGAGATTTGTCTGTTTTTCTGTTGTTTGGGGTACAATTCTGCTTTGCAAAGAATGTGTAGAAGGGGAGGAAGGGGAAGTGGTTGTGTTTGTAATTCTAAGGGCTTTTGGCATTGAAGTTTGCTCAATCAGTGACTACAGAGTTATTTCTTCTGTGTCTCAGTGCCTTGAGCTTGCCCTTTGGCTTGGAGGGGACTGGCTACATGTTCTTCCTCTTTTATGCCTCAGTCATCACTGGCAATGAAAGTAAACCTGCCAGCCTATGAAATATTTATCTACATCTATATGCAGGTATCAGCAGTAGAATTTTTTTTAGTGTCATTCAGTTGCTTCAAACCATTTGAAATACGTTTGTGTGAAATTCAGCATTTTCTGACTTACTTGACTAAGTGCTGCATATTGAAGTAAGTGCTGCACCCGAGTTCTGTCTGTGACAAAATCGGGGAGAAATGTGCTATGTGTCTGTTCTGGCCATATAACAGACTTCCTGTTTTTTGCCTAGCCTCAGGGGAAGGTTTCTGTTGGATGGAGTGCTAACAGTTGCAACTGTGCCAGGGTAAATCAGACGCAGGTAGAACTCCATGGCATATTACTGAGTCTTGTCCTTTCCCTGGCTGCCACATAGACATTCCTTATGGTGATCCTTTAGATCTGGGGGTGCCTGCTTGGGACCTGCAGTGCTGAGGTTTTTCTGTTTCCTTTGGGCAGAAGGAGCTTTGGGTGTCTCTTCACCTGCCTCTCAAAACTGGTAGGAGTAGCAGAGCTAAGAGGGTGGGACACATATCAAGAAAAGTAAATTGAGTTTAGTCTCCGTTGCATGACATCGTGGAGCCATCTGTATGATAAAAGGGTAAAAATAATCTGCACTGATAAGAGCATTAAAATGGACAGTAATCTAAAAGTACAGTTCTATTTTGGAAAGTGGTAATCTGAAATTGTCAATTTTGAATCCAGCAGATCTATTCCAGTGAGTATTAAAATATAGCTTCCTAAATCTAGTGCCCAAAAGTACTGATTTAAAGTATTGCAGAACTATCTGATTTCTTTTCCTACTTTACCATCTATGAAACAGTCTATTAAGTTTCTGTTGTTTATAACCATTTGAAATTCTGTCACTTAGAAATTTTTGAGAGAGTTATATGAATAATCATTTCCCTGGGCAGTTCTTGCTCTTTATATTGATCCATTTAGAGTAGACAGATCCTTTCCTCTGAGGAAATCAAAGAGAGAATATGGTTAATGCTGAAATAAAAGTAAATTGTTTTTTTTATATAGCTTTTTCTGAACTTTTAGAATCTTATTAGAAATGCAGTCAGGTGAGTATTAGGAGTAATTTGTCTATTAAATGTATCCTTTCAATGAAACCAAATCAAGTGTATATTTTCTGTAATATTCAAGTTCCTTTTGTACAAAAAACCTAATTCTCTCTATCTCTGGTCAGAATTTGGTAGAATCACTTCCTCCTAAATGATGCAGTTCAATCCCATTTAAATTTTTTAAAATAAATTTTTATTTAGTGAATTTCACAGGGGAAATTAGGGTAAAAGTACTTTGGAAACAAAGTAATTTGCCTTAGATGTTTTAATGTCACATATTTTATCTCATATTCCCATTTTTCATATCCAATTTCTTAAACTTTTCTTCTGTGATTTTTTTTTTCTTTCCCCAAGTATTTCTAATCCTTGACTTTTTTTAAATTTTTTTTTAAATTAAGAATTAGCCAAATTCTAGGCTATTAAGTCCTTCCTGAATCATTATGATTTTTTGTCTTTGGTAGGACTCTCACTGACAAACAGCATTTGTTTTAATCGCAGTGGTACGTTTAATTTGAAGAACAGGTTTTGCATCACTATTTCGGAACAAAAATAAAATTGTTTTTTCAAATATTGGGATGGAGAAGTTCCTATCCTTGCCTGAGACTTCGAAGCACTGTGTGATTACAAAGCTTGGTTTTGAGACTGAAGCTAAAAGCATGCCATGGCTGGAGACCTCTCAAAATGTAAAAAAGTAGTGTTTTACTGTTAAAGTTTCTAAAGAGGAAAGGGAGAAAAGGGCATTGGTCCTGAGGGAAAAGGCCAGAAGGCTGTGTTGTAATGTCAGAATGTTTAGAATGCTGAGACTATATGTGCTTGTCACTCAGGGACTTGCTTATCCAATTCTAAAACATGGTTATAATTTTTTGCAGTTTCCCCTTTGCTTTTCCTCTCCATACTGAGAGTTCAGAAACACCTGCTTTGCCTCCCCTGGAAATTAAGGCCTTTTGTGTCGTATGCTCTGAATTGGCATTGAGGCTTTACTCCAGTGTTTACAAAACAAAGCTGGATATGGAATGCATGGGAAATGGAAATTAACTTACTTTGTGTAGGAATTTTTGCATCAGTGACTTGAAAGGTTTGGCATTGATGATCATGAAAAAAATAGTTCACTTGCTCTCTTCTAGATTTCTGCAACTATATCTGATTTAAAGGAAGGCTGCTTTTTTATAAACTTTCTTTTTCTCTCTCTTTTTACTCCTTGTCCTCTGGTTGCATTAGATCTTGTCCAGATTCTTAATAGAAATTGATAGTGTGTTCCCAGGTAACAAATTACATCTGTCTCTGAAAATGAGTCAATGTAATCATGACAAAATCATAAAATAAAAGGAAAATATATTGCTGCAGTCCTGGGGAACATGAGTCAATATACTTTATGTAATTATTTAATAAAACATCTCTTCTAGTGCCTTGAAGCAGCCTAAGAGGCAGTTGGATTTATGCAGGAATAAACAAACTTCCAGTAAAAGCTGGTGACCAGAAGTATGCAATTATGCATTTCCAGAAATACTCATTAAACCAGTCTGCTTAAATTTTAATCAGACTTCTATGTATGAAACAGTCTTAGTAAGAGGAAATAGAAAAAAAAAGGAAGGATTTTTATGATAGGCTGTTCAGATCTTCTCACGCCCCAAATGGCTTTGAATTTTTTTATTTGACTTCTTGTGCAAATCTGTATAAAACTTAGCAATGCAAAACATTGCATGCTGGCTTAATTCTGTTTTATGGAAGCTGTATTATTATCAGCGCAGAAATACTGCATTGATACCAAAGCTGTCATAAAAAGGATATGATTTGGGGATTAGTGAATTATTTGAAGTATTTAAGCTTTGTGTAGTCCATGTCAGAAATGTCAGAGGACTGATTATCAGTGCATGAATTCTTATAGGAAGGTGAAGTCACAGGAAATTCTTTGTAGGAAATAGGAAACAGGAAAACTAGAAATCACCAGGTTCTTCCAGTATTTTTTGGCCTTCCTTCCTTATTTATCTTTCTGGTAGGTCTGAGCTAAATATTGCAATCTGTGCTACATCTGAGACATTATATCTGATGTGTTGTATAGGAATGCACAACTGGATATGCAATAGACAGTCTGTCATTTAAGTTTTTACAAACGTATTTGGAGACCTATTAAAATAATCTGAAAAGGGAGTTCAGAAAACAACCCACAAAATGTTAGTGGATGAAGACCAAAGTGCACATATTCATCCCTGGAAAGGGTCACTAACCTTTTTGTGTTTCACAATCTCTCTTTTTGGGTGTTACCTGGTGACTATGTGTTTGTTATGGATCACCTTGTGTCTTTGGAAACCACAGTTACGAATACTGTTACTTTCACACTAAATTCTAATGGTCACTGTGCTTTATCCTTCTAGGGCATCAGTAGCCTCTTCAGTTCACTTAAAGTGGTCAGGCTCCTTCGGCTGGGTCGTGTGGCTCGGAAGCTGGACCACTACATCGAGTACGGAGCAGCCGTCTTGGTTCTGCTGGTGTGTGTGTTTGGTCTGGCCGCGCACTGGCTGGCCTGCATCTGGTACAGCATAGGAGACTACGAGGTGATCGATGAGGATACAAACACCATCCGAACTGAGAGCTGGCTCTATCAGCTGGGCGTGTCCATAGGAACTCCCTACCGCTTCAACACATCTGGCTTCGGAAAATGGGAAGGTGGGCCGAGCAAAGATTCGGTCTACATCTCCTCACTGTATTTTACAATGACCAGCCTCACCAGTGTTGGATTTGGGAACATTGCTCCGACTACAGATGGGGAGAAGATCTTTGCTGTTGCTATGATGATGATTGGCTGTAAGTATTAGAGATTCTGTCTCTCTCATTCACAATGTCAAATAGCTGCATATCATGAATATTGATTTCATAAGAACATCTGGAATCGTGTCAAATAATATGCAGCTAAAAATGTTTTGGTGGCAATATAGGTATGACACGCTTTCTTACTGGTTAGGTTTAAATCACAAGTAGGAGTATTGTTGTTACTAGCAAAAATTCAGTCATTTTGGAAGGAATATTCTGTCCATGTTCTCTCAATATTCACTTGTAAGTAAACCATAAAATGCTTAAAGCCTGAACTGTTAAAAATTAATGCACCAACCTTTGTGCCTCCGTTTGGTATGTGTCAGAATCTCTGTACATCTGAGCTGTCTGTAATGAATAAGTGCATCAGTGCGTGGGAGGAGGTCCAGGAGCATCATCTTGTAAGGGAGAGTGAACAGGGACTCTCTAGAAACCCCAAACTCCACTGTGGGCTGAGCATACAGACATATCCTTAAAGCAATGGGGATGACGCTGTCCTTGGGCAGCTCTGGCTCACACATCCTTGGTAGAATGGATACATTTTACCAAGCTGTCCAGCTTTTGGCTGTATTGTCATTTCAGTGCTGGATCTGCATTCAAAGTGCCCTGAGAGCTACTTGGGCTTAAGAACCGTATGGTGGCCACAGTTAAACTAGGTCATGGTTTTCTAGATAAGGGTGGAATTTGAACCAAAAAAACAAAACAAAACCAAACCTTTGTCCATGGAAAAGCGTATCATTATACGTAGAAGGACAGAAGCTTCTGTGTGGTAATATTACATCCAGAGGGGGAGGAAGTCAGTTGTTCCTAAGCAGAAAATTAAAACCAAATATATAATGAAACTCAA
Source organism: Atrichornis clamosus (assembly GCA_013400975.1). Taxonomy (NCBI): domain Eukaryota; kingdom Metazoa; phylum Chordata; class Aves; order Passeriformes; family Menuridae; genus Atrichornis; species Atrichornis clamosus. The sequence continues at coordinate 112,544 of WBMZ01008137.1, read as the reverse complement.
TTAGCAGCACAGTGCCTGTTGTAGAAATGTGAACCTTTGATTCTGATGTGTCCTGCTACAGCAACACTGAAGTCACACACTGAGATTATGTCAGTGTTAAACAGGCTGAAGGTTAATGAGAAAAAGTATAAAGACAAGCATTCTTGATCGCATAGGGATTGGAATATTTTAGCTATAAAAATTGTTAATTTTGTTCTTCTAGCTTTTGCCACTGCCAAGAGTCCCATAATCCTAACAAAACACCACCCTAGCAGAAGGAAAATTTTTGTAAAACCTGGGTAAAATTTTGAGTTTCCTCATGAGAAGGTGCATTAGACAATGTAGTAGAGGTGTAGCACAAAACAGGCTTCCAAATGTATTTCTTGATGAATGTGCCAGTTTAATAGGAAATATCCCTATCTTTGGTTTATTGTTATGACCATGATACTAGCTAGAACAAGAACAGCTAGTATTATTCAGTATTATTATTTAGTACTAGGAATACTGAATAAACATAGCCTTCATAAAGTTATGAATGTACATGGGGTTATTTTGGACTTGTACCTGTTCCAAACTCTTCATATGACAATGTGCAGAAAGAAACTGAATTTATGCATAATTAATGTTGATTTAGATGAGCAGAAAGAAAATTATAACATTTCTTTTGATGTGTTTTATCCTCTGCTCATTTTAATAACAGTAAATGCTGTGTCAAAAAAATAGTGGCTTAAACAATACTGTGGCCAGCCAAGCTTAAAGTCACAATTTCATTATCAAGATCACCTTTGAAATTTATGATCTTGTCTTTATTTGTAAAAGAAGCGGAGTTTTCTGGAAACGGAGATGGTGGTGAACATGTGTGAAAATGCCTCCCAGCCCCACCTTCCTGGCACGGGCTGTGAGTGAGGCTGCCCTGCATAAAGTCAGGGTGCAGGTGCCCCTGCAGTGCACGGCAGGGACTTGCCTCCCACTGGTGGCTGTCTGAGAAGCTCCAGCCCTGGGGGTGCTGCATCCATTCACAGTCATAGCACCCTCCCTCTCTACGTTGGTGTCAATGGTCTTGACTTCAGTTTGCTCCTGGAGCTGTGCCTCCGTGGTTTGGTAGAGTTGCTTCCCTGGAGTGCAGATGTTGGCATCAAGCGGACAGAAAGGAAGAATTCACTTTTAGAAGTGTCAGCTCTTCCTGCTCAGAGAACTTAAGAATAAATTAATTATATATATATCCATTACATATGTATATATATGGATATGCACATACACACACACAGAGATAGAGAGTGCATTATGATACTTAGAACAAGAGAAAGAGACCATATGTGGGGGTTTCTTTTCCATGTTTGATATTCTAGAAATATTTTAAATACAATGGATTTGATGGTGCAAAGTTCTGGGAAAGGTGTCTCTGCTGCCCTGAGGAGCATTGCACAGGTGCTGTGACTTTGCAAGGCTTTCCAGTCCTTGTTTCTAGCAGACTTGGGTCCTAGCTTTGTTTTCATTTAGTGGCTGAGTATCTTGAGTATCTTGAGTCATTTCTGAAGAAGAAAGGTGAGAATATCAGTAAATTTTTTTTTTTTTTTTGGTCTTGGAGTGTTGTGGGTTGAGCTTCTGTTTCCGCAGAGGACTTGCTATGTAAACAAGTGATTTTCAGATGGGAATTGCTCTCTTCTCCACTGGCAAACTGACTGAAAGGCTTGTGGTACAGTCAGCACAGGGCAATGGAGGATGTTTGTGTCACAAAGGCTGAGAATATTAGAGGTATTTAAAAGCATAAGCAGTTCATAACTAGTGCCCTTCCATGTGTGTTTAGTATGCTTATGCACAGAGAGATGGAATTAACACTCTGTAATTTCATCTTCCGTAACACAAAATTTGTTTTTGCCTGCTGCTCAGCCACTGATGTGTCCCCTTCAGCTCACTGCTTACACCCTCTGTAAAGCTGATCCTGTGGCAGAATGACATTTATTACATTAACTCTTTGTAGATCCACTGACCAGTAGTAATAGTACTTTGCTGTGATGTCAGATAGCTGTTTAAAAATGTAGGTAAGTGCACTCTCATTTTCTTTTTTATTCAAGCTTTCATTATGGTAAATAATAAATCCAGGTAACTTTTAATTAAAAATTTAGAAATATATTACTGAAACTGTTCTGGATCAGTGGGAATTTTGGCTGAGTTGCATGCAAATGTTGACCCAGTAAAAAGTTTGATGTATGTAGCTTGTAGAAGGAGTGGGTGTCATGTTAGCTGAGCACAGACACTGGGAAGGCATGATTGAGGGGTATAAGCTGTGTGTGGGTATTGAGCCTGTGGGGCAGACTGTGTTGGTTGGGTTTGAACTTGGGGCAAAGCTTAAGCAAGCATGGCTTTGTCTCAGCAGCCCTGGTCTCAGCTTCAGGGCCACTTTCTGCAGGGAAGTGTTCTTGTGCTCTCAAAGGCAGTCGTGCGCATGCTGTTCTACTGACCTCATTGTGGCTGCAGTTTTCAGGGAGACAGTGTTTCACTGTTGGTTATTTTGATATGATACTGTAGCCCCTAATTAGATTTGTGAGGGGCTGCAGCATACTCGTAACTCCAGGGGTGTTTTGTCTCTTGGTCAGCTCCACTGGAAGGGGTGTGTGAAAAATGCTCTTGATTCTTGACCTCGATCAGTGCACATCTGTTTGGGAAGAACAAATAATAATTGTAAAATAGAGATGAAGTATCTAGTGGGTGCTTTTAACAATTTCTCTTCTGTGGAGGCTTGTGCTTCATATTACTGCATAGCTGTTTTTCCTGAACATATGGTGAATTATAGTTTTGCAAAGCAAAATATCTTCACATCTGTGAACTGACCTGCATGGTTTTACCTCACTTTGTTTATTGAGGGTGTGTGTGTGTATATATATAGAGTGAGAGAAGGATGAGTGTTACTACGGGAAGTAAAAGCAATTAACTCCTCAGCTTCATTTTAAGTGAATCAAAACATATTTGCTTATCCCTTTCCACAGATGGCCACTAAATTGCTAATTAATAGGGAATATGTCTACAGACAGATCTTTCAGTGAAGCTGACATTACATAAAACCAGGCTTAAAACCACTGACTGGGTCTGCAGAAAGACATATATTTTCCATTTTTAATACTTGAGAAAAAAAAAAAAGCAGTTCCAATTTTTAGTTTCTTCCCTGTGGAGACATATGCCTTGAAATAACAGTCTTCATATATTTTGTTCAGTGAATCTGTCAGGTTGGGTTGTGTATTGTTTATTTTTCCTAAGCACTAGCAGAAATCAGAAGACTTTCATTTGCAGTTTTTGTATCTGGGCACTGTGTCAGCAATCCCCTTGCTATGCAGGTGTAGTAGGGATGAATAGTTCTAAAAATGCTTTGCATTCTTGACTTCTGACATACCATAATACTGATGGATGCTTGCCTGTTTGGATTTAGAGCAATAGAGCAAAATCCATCCTTTTTGGAGCCTTTTGTTAATGTTCGTGATTGCATTGAAAGATCCCAAGGTTTTGGTGCCTGTTTATGCTAAATTCTTCTTTGTTAGGTAGAAGCTTACTGGAACTACAGGGCTTGACTCATCTAAAATGTGAAGTTCACTGTGGAAAAGGCTCGTTTGAAAGCTAAACTAAATAATAAATTCCCCTGTGAACATTATACTTAGACCAGACAGTGAGGGGGATCATGGAAAAAGAACAAAAGTAGGAGTTAAAAGGTCAGATCTGTGCACATGCATGCTCACATACTGTGATAAATTGTCAGCCACTGAGTTCATCAATCAAAACCGTCCAGAAACCCAGACCACTCATCTCTGTTGATGGTGTGCAACACAAGCATCATGCAGTCCTGCAGCACTCCAGCTGTTGTCTCTGATTAAGGTAGACACAGGTCCCAGGAGAATGGAGTAGCTGTCTCAGCTTTGTTCAGCTTTGTCTTTGAATAGCTTCTTTCTCATTAGACAAAAAAAATCCCTCAACCCAAACAATTCAGAAACGAGGATAACATTAGGTAGTTTTATTTACAGCTGAAAGGAACAGAAATCTGCCCCAGTAGTGTGACCATCCCTCTGAACTTTAAGAAAATCTTGGTTGTAGGAATCATGACACACAGGTCAATGTTGCTCCTATACAGCCTCACAGTGTTTTGGTGACCCCCAGCAGGACAGGAAATGTGTAGATGCTCTTATGAACAAGGGTAGTGAGGAACTAATAAAAACTAGACTGTTGTTCTCAAAACACCTGAGCAAAATGTAGAAGCATTGCAGCAACATGTTTGATGATGTTCCTGAGGCATGAGTTCCCCCTCATAAAGTGGATCATCAGGTGAAAAGCAATGGATGTGGCCATGCTGTGTGTTCTTACTAAACACGTATTTAATTGTAAGAGAAGCACGTGTACCCCATGAGCTCCTTCTAGGGGACGGGGACCATGTTCAAGTTGTTTCTGCTGGAAGTTAGTGGCCTGAAACTAAGGGCCAGCCATGTGCCAAGTGCTGGCTAGGTTTGCTAAGGATGTCATTCAGGGACTGAGCACAAAGGCCTGCGGAACTTCCAACCCAAAACAACTTGCTCTGTGTTCATGGGTATTGCCAATGCAATGTTCAATTCTGGGGACATGCTGGGAAAGAGAAAAGAAACCTTACCTCGCAAAAGTGGTCTTTTGGATACCTACTCTTTGTCACATCCCTGGCAAGGTGACAAAAACCTATTTGATGCCAAAGACCTCTTGCAAGCCCTCGAGGTTGTGGATGGCATGTTTTCTGTATGGCTGATAGTTACTTCTCATCTACCTTAGCTGCCAGCAACACTACTCAAGCCAGTAATTCCTAATTTAAAGGCCTGGATTTTAATTTTTTTTAAATTTCTTTTTAATAAGTATGGACAGTCATTGTAGTTCTGTTCCTTCACCCCTCTGTGCTGTGCTTTATTACTTCTTGTTTGATGTTATTTCTTGCTAGTCATGATATTTGAAGAGCTGGTGTGTTATTGCTGTAATTGTTAAGCAACTATTTGGGATTTCTGAGTGTTGTTTTGCTTGGATGCTTTCTCCATTGGAATGAACCACCAGAATTGTTGTGGATATATTTCTTTGCTACACCAAGTTTCAGCAAAGAGGTAGGGCTGGCAGAAAATCTGGGTAGAGTTTCTCTGAAGGTTGGAAGGAGGGTTTAGCTATTAGGGCAGGATTTGGTCAGGTTATCTCTAAATGTGAAAATATCTCAAATTTTTCTTGTTAAGAATAAAGAATGAGAAAAAAAAGGAACTCCAAAAAACAACAACTAAACCCCAAAGTCATTGTGATAAATATAAAATGGATGGACAACATTGGTTTTGGCTTTTTGGATATAGAAACAATCCTTCAGACACTTGAGCCCTGAGGGATGCAATTTTCAGTGAAGCACATCGGTATTTCTCATCAGTAAGCACGGGGCTGCACCGGGTCGTGGTGGCATTTTCGGACCCACTGATGAGCTGGGGCGTCTGGCCCGTACAGAGTCACATCATTGACATTCAGTACAGACAGGGCCTGCTGGAGAGATGCGATCGGTGCTGACAGACTTCACAATGCAGCAAGCTCCAAAGCCAGAATTTAGCTCTTAAAAGCTGCCATCTTTTTGGATAAGAATGTCCAGGACCTTCATGTTTTTTTCAGGATTGGTTGTGCTGGAACATAGCCCTGTTCCCCAGGGCTCAGCATTGGACCAGTCCTGTTTAATATCTTTCTGGATGAGGGGGTCAAGTGTACCCTCAGCCACTTTGCAGAGGACACCAAGTTATGTGGCAATCTTGATCTGCTGGAGGGCAGGGATGCTCTGGAGAGGGATCTGGACAGGCTGGATTGATGGGCCGAGGCCAATGGTATGAGGTTCAACACAGTGAAGTGCTGGGTCCTGCACTGGCGTCACAACAACCCCAGGCAGCACTACAGGCTGGGGAGGAGTGGCCGGAAAGCTGTCCAGCAGAAAAGGGCCTGGGGGTGCTGGTGACAGCAGCTGAACAGGAGCCAGTGTGTGCTAGGTGGCCAGGGAGGCAATGGCATCCTGGCTTGTACCAGAAATAGTGTGGCCAGCAGGACCAGGGCAGTGCTGGGCACTGGTGAGGCCACACGTCGAGTTCAGTGTTCAGCTTTGGGCCCCTCGCTGCAAGAAAGACATTGAGGTGCTGGAGCCTGTCCAGAGAAGGCCAATGGAGCTGGGGAAGGGTCTGGAGTGCAAGTCAGATGAGGAGGAGCTGAGGGAGCTGGAGGTGTTTAACCTGGAGAAGAGGAGGCTCAGGTGAGACATTATCCCTCTCTACAGCTCTCTGAAAGGAGGGTGTAGCCAGGGGGGGTTGGTTTCTTCTCCCAGCTAACAAGTGACTGGATGAGAGGAGACAGCCTCCAGTTGCACTAGGAGAGGTTTAGATTGGATATTAGGGAAAATTTCTTCATGGCAAGGGTGATCAGGCATTGGAATAGACTGCCCAGGGAAGTGGTGGCACCACCATCCTGGAGGTATCTAAAAGACCTGTAGATGTGGCACCTGGGGACACAGTTTAGTGGTGAACATGGCAGTGCAGGGTTAACAGTTGGACCAATGATCTTGGAGGTCTTTTCCAATATGAATGATTCTATGGTTCTATGATAAAACACTGGTGTTAAAGCCAGAAAAAAGCCTTTAGGTGACACCTATGTAAATAGTGAATGCCTACAAAAATCATCTCCAGGCTAAGATGGACTGGAAGGTTTTTTCAGGTTCACAACACCAATGCTAATGCTGTAATAAATCTGTTTTAGCTAATGACCAAGGCCATATGAGGAGTGGCCCATTCATATGGGGTCAGTCCTCTCCTCACCCCAACACACTTCAAAGCAAGATGAAAGAAAATATTTTTTGTGAGTATATTAATATGGTAGTACTTTGTTGCCTGGCTTGGGGAAACATAAATTAATTGTGTGAGATGTTATTTCTTAGTATGCAAAAGTGAGTAACCAGTGTTCATTTTATTGTAATTTAAAGAATATATGACCAGATTAAAGATAGATTAAATTATTGCTATTAATTTTTTGGCAAAATATAATTTGGAAAGGGCAAGGATAAAGTGCCCATGTACTTTTGGTTGAAGAGAAAAAGAATATAAATGTTCCAGAGCTATATCACATACATACGCTTTATGAATCGTCTCATGATATGTCATTTTGCTGTAATGACTAAAAATTTCAGGCTGCACTTCAGCCTAATGGATCTAGAGAATCACCCTACCTCAGAATATGCTAGAATTTAATTGCTAGAATAGGGCCAGGGTATTTTATTCCATGTCTCTGTCAGTATCGTGCAAATCCAATCAGGACAATTTTTGAAGTGAAATTTTTTAAAGAATTTCTAATTCTCAAGGTTTTTACAATCCATTTGTCCCCTGCAGAGTGTAACATTGCTCTCCAAGACACTGGACAATTTTTGAGAGAACTGTAAATGCAAATGGAGAAAAAATAGTTCTGTTTGACAGGAGAGAAGATGAAAGCTATGATGTGTTAATGGTTTGGTTTTTCCATGATCTGGGGAGAGCTCACACTCCAGTAATGTTAGAGATAACTACCTTTTCTCTTTTTGTCACATAGTGTTTCAAATTTTGTCTTTTAACACTTTCATAGGAATGAGAAGGACAAGGAAAATAAATAGGTATCCCAGCTGTGGGTGTCTCTCTTTTTCACCTGATGTCTTTCATATCATGTGCTTATTAGTGCAGGATTTTGCTTTCTTTAGACCATTTCTAATATTGCTTCCTATAAGTAGATTTAAAACACTGAAATGTGCTGGCTTTATCAAACTTTCATCAGCATGTGCAACCAACTTTAAATGTGTTTAAAAATCTAAAGGAACATGATTAACTCAAGTTAATTTGTGAGAGAAAAGCGTGCTGCATACAGAGCATGGACTGAGAGAACAGAGGAATATGAAAAGAAGACAGAATATTTCAGGCAGGTGAACCAGGGGATACTTTACAAGATAATTATTACGTTCTTCATGAAAAACCAAGGATGTGCAAGAGACATTGCACTTTGACATGCAGGACAGCAAACCTGTGGGTTCAGTTTATAATTCTTAAATTGCTGAGGTACGCAAGTGCAATCTAGAAAAGCATGGTTTGTCTGTCGGAACTATATTCTGGATTCCCATCTTTGGAATTGGCTAAATATATACAGCATACAAAAAGCATTATAAATTTTTCATTCTCTCTGCTGTCCTGGGAGGCTTTTCCTTAGGCAGCCAACTATATTGCTGAAGGACAGCAATCCTGGACAAGGATTTGGTCTTACACAAGTCCATTTCTGACTAAGAAAACTCCAATTAGGCATGGGAAAAAATAGTAAAATAGCACATCCACTCATATGACACATCATGCCGCTTGTCATCTAATATGTGGAATGTGATAGAAGTTCTGAAGCCTCTTCTAAGCACTTTTCACTTCTGCATTAGCTTCAAAAAATGATATAGTTATTTTAGTATCTAATTGCTAATGGACTCAAATAGGCCTGCCGTAGGTTACAAAATGTTGCAGTAGAAACAGCTTGCCTAGCTGGAATGTGTAAGTGGTTTATGATATGTCCTTTACCACTCAGTTGAGCTGTCTCATGACATCTTGAGAGTGAGTAAGGGTGTGCTTACCAGATCAGTGAGTTTTAGTGCATTTGGCTGCTTTTATATTTTAAAGAAAGATTTGGCTGTTTATAAAAGTGATAGGTAACGTTTTAGAGGAGGCAAATTCTGCTGTGGGTCATATACAGTCTATTTCTTGGAGTTGAAAGCTTGGAAATACACTAGATCTGAACTTGAGTTATTATCTGAAGACATATGCTATCGTAAGCAGCAGCCTGATGGAAGAAATTCTGGTCTCCTGAGAAAATGTGGAATATATGTAAAAATATCAGTATCTTTTATCCACAATACAGCAAGTCTTGCTACAGCTGGTGTGAAAAATGTGGAAGGAGACAAGTAACATATCAATAGATCCTATTGCCTGGAAGGAGAGTAGAAAATTTATTTTCCTAACCAAAGGGTTTTGGCAGCCAGTAGGATCTAAAATCTCAAGTGCCTTATGGTAAAGAATGAAACAGGAGGTATTAAGGCCTGACTGTTCTGACTCACCTCAACATGAATTAGGAATGCTTTTTTCCTTCTTCTTTGAAATCAAACCAGTAACTGTACCAGGTGGTGTGGAAGTAAATTTTTCTGGTGAAATAATAGGCAAACCTTGCCTTCCCCTGTCACCATCTCAACAGCAAATATGGGTTGGTTGATAAGTGCAGGTGAGTGGGATAATTCAGGGTTGTGGTTTGGTACTTCTTTGTTATTAATGGAAGGATCCTGGAGGATTTTCACTACAAAATAAGAGGCAACTGGAGATTAGTAATATCTTGTAAGGGTTCCAAAGCCAAATTGAAGGAGACAAAATGGGACATAAGATAAAGAATTAATTTCACTCTTTGAATTGAAATGAAGGTTTTATTTTTTCAAGTTATTTTCTGGTAAAATTAAGATTTACTAGAAAAGTGTGGAAAATAATGCTAGAGTTCTTGGGTCATCCTGGACCACAAAGACCTTAAACAGTCTCAGAGCTGCTAGAAAGTTCATCAAGTGAATTCTGAAAACTGTAAGCTTATTTATTACAGTTTTATTACTTACTGACAGTTTGTCCTTTTAGTACAAATTTTGCAAAATATTAAGTAGCACACTTGCACCAATTTTGAACCAAACCTAACCTAATGTTCCTTTTCCAAAATCTTCCACCTCTTTCATACTCAGAGGGCAAATGAGTAGAATTCCACCTCCTAGTGGTCAGGCCTACTGTGGCACTTTGTGTGTGTGGTCCTGGACAGCATGCATCCTTCTGCATCAAACACACAGATTTGGCAATGATTTGGTCTTGGAAATAACCCAGTATCCACTGAGAGTAATTCACAGAAGTGCACCCTAAATCTCAGGTGACCATTCTCCTACTTCCAGTTCTCTTTCCTAGAATTACCACCACTTTTCTCTCACTTCCTTCTATAAACCTTAATTTCTGGGTCCGTCACCACTCTGAGCTTTGCCATTCCACACTAGCAGCTTCATCCTGTTCTTTTTTTTTCTTCTCAGAGAGAATTTCATAAGAAACAAGGAACCAGAAAAGATACTAATTTTGACTTGTTCTGCCCCTTTGCTTTTTTAGAGGGAAGTTGTAATAAGCTGTAATTCCTTGAGCTTCTTATTCCTTAAACATTCACTGGACTTTAAACTTCTTTTTCAGTTTGGTGTATTTAAATGCAGAGGGAGGGGAAAGGAAGGTGATTTCCTGTATTGCAACAGTGCAAAGAAGTTTTGATTGCTTGATTCACTTCTGTTTTGAATATTTTTGATTCTACTTATTTTTTCTTCTTCAAAGCCTTTCTTCACATGATTGAGAAAATTATAAAATCAATTTTATCAGGAACTAAGTATGTCAAACCTAAAGTTTTCAGGAACTGTCTTTCTCACACTCTTTGCAAATAAGTTGACTGCAGGTTAATAATGAGATGACAGCTGCAGAACGTGTGAGGGAAGAAATGAGCATTTTTCTGGAAGGAAGCCTTATTCCACATAAAGTTAGCAACCTCCTGTGAAAACCATAGAGGAATTACCAAATAGACAAATTACTTTGAGCACATCACTCTGTCATGTAGGTGCTACACAGACTGTGGGCAGTGGAAAGGAGAAGATGACCTATCTATGTGCTACCTTTGGCCTTTAATGCTGTTCTGATCTGCTGATGCAGAGAAAATAGTGTCTAATAGTGCTTTGAACCTTCATGTGTGCAGTAAACTGACGGGACAGGAGGCTGTGCCAGAAGCTGTCTGGAAGAGGCATTGCAATCCAGTTGCTAGTGCTCTGTAGTGTGACACAGGGGAGCTGAGTCCCGTATCCAGCTGAGGTGTTAACCTGTGCTGTTACCTTCCATGACCTATTTTCCCTTCTTCGCCCTTCTTATGTATTCAGACTGTGCAGGGAGGTGGGGAGGGACCTGCCTTGCATTCCAGATCCTCCTGTTTGTTCCCCATGCTGCCTGTGCTCGTGTAGGTGTTTCCAAGAGGCACCTGAGAGCAGCGAATCACCAATGCATGCTGGAATGGCACTGATGTATGCTGTCTGACCAAGATGGCAGTTTCCTGGATAAAAAGGAAGAAGGAAGAGGTATGTGAGTCAAAAATTTTTTTTCTCACTGATATAAGAGAAGACAGCACTCTTCTTGTGAAAACCACAATGGTCAAATCAATCAAAACTTCTCCACCTATGTTTAGAAGTGTGAGAAGAGCAGTACCTATGAGGCAGAGACCTCTGCGACACTGCCAAGCACCTTCTGGGGTATGACTTGAAGCTGCTTCTGTTTCCATTGTTGGCATCAGAAGGTCCTTTCCGGGCAGTACAGCTGACTATCTGCTTTTTCAGGCTTCTGCTGGCCAGTTACTAAGTGCACTGACGGGTGTGAGATGGAAGCATGTAGGTAACTGTGATTCCCTTGCTTCTTTTACTTTTATGATGAGGTGTGTGTGGGTGGACAAAAGGGAGAGCAGGTGTCGAGAGAGAGAGAAATAGAACTTGAAGTTGAAACTAAGGTTCCTCATTTTTCCTTTACAAACTCTTACACTTCTTTTTTAACTGCTTCCCAAAATAAACAGGAACTAACATATTGTATGTTTAAGGTAGTTGTTTCCTCATACTAGTTACAAACCTGTAGTCCATCAGAAGAGCAATATTTATCTTCTTTGACCCTTTTGGCTGAAAGAGCATGGTTTGAAGCATGATGCATTAAAGTAGGCAAAAACTTGAAAAGGGAATTTGAGACAGTTATTTATGTAAGGAAAAATGCATGCTGAGGCATGAAGTAAGTATGGCCAGTTGACTATGCTGATTTTATCAGGTTTGATTACTGTGCTGTACAAAGTGTATGAGATTCAGGTTGTGATTATGCCAACATAAAAGATATCTCCCTTTGTGAGGGTGCAGTTCAGGTCCAGAAAGGAGTTATCTTTTATTCATATGCAGCCTTCAATGATGCAGAAGACTGGAGGGAAGACTACTGTTTTAGGGAACCATTGTGTTGTTTCATTGGGCAGCCAGACAGAAGAAAATGCTCTGAGTCATTACTGGTTTGGGTTGAAATGGAAAATATGATACAGCAGGCAACTATATCCAAAAAGGTATGAATAGTTCAGTGCATGGAGTTTTGGTACAACTGAAAGGGTTCAAAGAATGGGCAGTTCAACAGTGAGATACTGGGGTAGATAAGACATACAAAAAAGTGAGGAAGGTAACAGCTTGAGGGCAACCACACTTCTCGATGTGTTTGCCTTCAGTTAGGAAGGACAAGAGTCTGCTGTGAAGCTGATCTCCTCATGCATCGGGGGACTAGCTGTGGTAGAACTGGTCAGGAGCAGAGCAGAGTCTCTAGCCTTGCATGCTCTGCACAAGCAAGTGTGAATCACTGCTGATGACACAAATACTGTCCTTGTGGTAGTAGTTTCATGTTTTCCTTCCTACAGCTATTGTGTAAGCAACATCATGGCTGTACTCACTCTTCAGAGATTTAATATGAGACAGTGTCGGAAGGGGAGAGCAGTGGGGAAGAATTCTGGAAAAGCATTTGGTGCTGCATGTGAATGAGAAGTGCTTCCTTCAAGCTTTTGATGTTGGGTGTTGCCAGGCATTGGGGGCAGGATCTATCGGCCCAGTTTCTAAGGTGGCACTGGAGATGGGGAAGTGTTTGATTAATTTTGGGCAAATGGACAATGAAAGAAGCTGCTTCCCAGAAGAAGGCAGTATTTGTGGAGAAAAAGAAAGAAATCTGAGAGTGCTATGTTTGTCTATGTGTGCATGCTGCTAGTGTTGCTTTTTCCTCCTGTAGTTGCTTCTCTTACCTTATGCTGCCAGAGAGGACTGCTTTATACTTTTAAGAGCAAAGTATCTGGTTTTCTACCATTTTCTCTGCAGTGATGCACAAAGTGGTTGATACACGGTAATGTTTGCCTGAGGCCACGCAGCCAAATTTCCTGCTGGTTGCTAACAGGAAAGTTTTGTCCTTCAGTAACTACACTGCAGTACTTCTGTTTTAGCAGTTTTGGAGGGCTTTGCTGTCCATTGCTGGCTGCCTGGTGAACCAAGAACATTCCTGTAAAGCAGGGCTTCTTTCCCGAACAACCTGCTGTTTGAAATGCCCTTCAGTTGTAGGTAATTTTAAATGTCACAGGATTTCTTGCTTCTCACAGTTCAATAGGCTGTAGATTCATCTACAGTGAAAAAAGAGCACTTACTGTAATTATAGCTGAGAAACAGCAAGTTTCTCCCAGTCTCTGCTGAGCTCATGTCCAGAGAGGGTAGGGAAAGCAAGCTGCTCCTTGCTGCTCCAGTTCTGAATGGACAGGTCCCCTAGGAGAGGGAGGGCAGCATAGAAACGTTCCAACTGAAGAAAGTAACACACAGTCCACAGAACCTGTTTACTCTAAGGATCAGATTTTGCTTTCACATTAGTGTCTCCTCTACTGACTCCGGCTGTGCTACTCTTGATGTGTTCCAGAGGAGTTGCAAAGACTTGGCCCCGCAAGAGCTGCCAGTGTTTCGGAGCTTTTGCAGTAAAGGAAGGCAAGACACCTTTCATTGAATGCTTGGTTTGCTTCTGAGATTGACTCAGAATCTCTGTTTGCAAATGCGCTCACTCTTCCTCATTTTGGGGCAGCTTTTCAAATTATGTCAATTTTGAATGCTCAAACAAAAAATTGCCTGTTGACAGAATAGGAGACTATTTTGTGTGCTGTCAAATAATTGGCAAATTATTTTGACCAGTGTTTTTCATGGGTGCTTGATAATTTGTGTTTTAGCTTCAGATTTTCCCCACTTGGTAAACTGAAAGCCTGACTTTATGTTGCTAAGCCTCTGAGGCAGAATAGATTTATAATTTATTACCTTTATTATTATCATACTTATAAAAAACAATGACCCTGGCATTAAGAATTAAAACTGTCTGTACTGGTGACCCACTGGAAAACTCTGACCTTGGACAACAGGAGATAAGACAGGCATAAGAGTGTATGACTTTTCAAGCTAAGAATGTACACACCTATTTGTCAATGGCACCTAAGCAGAATGTTTGATAGAAAAAATATAAATGGAAGTGTAAAGTTAAAATGTGAATGAAAAGTAAAATAGAGAAGTCTAGTAGCACAGGCTAATTCTACCTTCTTAAATCCCCTAGTTATTTGTGGAAACAACAGCACTTTCAGTGCTGGTGCTAATATTTCTGGTCCTGGCACGAAGGAGCTGCAATTTGCAGATATGCAGTCTCTCTAGTAAGAGAGATAACTGCACCTTCCCGGAATCAGCAGATAAGGTTAGTGCTGATATCTGTGCAACAACAAAACCACACTGTGCTTCTGTATGCCCCGGGTGATTTCTCTGCTCCTTCTGTGTAGTGAATGCACTGGGTATGCTGTAAGACCATGGACTTTAAAAATTACAGACAAGCCAACAGCATAACAGCTATGATAACAACTATATATCAGAAATTGTGTGGCCAGCAGGGCCAGGGCAATGATAATTTCCCTTTACTCAGCACTGGTAAGGCCACATCTTGAATTCTGTGTCCAGTTCTGGGCCCCTCGCTGCAAGAAAGACATTGAGGTGCTGGAGCATGTCCAGAGAAGGCCAATGGAGCTGGGGAAGGGTCTGGAGTGCAAGACTGATGAGGAGGAGCTGAGGGAGCTGTGGGTGTTCAACCTGGATAAAGGGAGGCTTGGGGAGACCTTATCCCTCTCTGCAACTCCCTGAAAGGAGGGTGTAGCCGGGAGGGGGTTGGTTTCTTTTCCCAGCTAACAAGTGACTGGATGAGAGGAGACAGCCTCCAGTTGCACTAGGAGAGGTTTAGATTGGATATTAGGGAAAATTTCTTCATGGCAAGGGTGATCAGGCATTGGAATAGACTGCCCAGGGAAGTGGTGGCATCACCATCCTGGGGGTATTTAAAAGACCTGTAGCTGTGGCACCTGGGGACACAGTTTAGTGGTGAACATGGCAGTGCAGGGATTGCACTTGGACTCAGTGATATTTAGGTCTTTTCCAACCTAAACAATTCTATGATCATCAGTTCAAAACAGCTTGATTGAATCAGTGTCTTCTCATTAGAATGGAAAAACAAACACAACCCAAAAACAAAGAGGTTTTTTTAACTGATGGCTTTGTTCATTCCACAGGCTGATGATGTGCTTTGTGTTATTCCTTGTGTTCCGAGTCCTTCCTACCATTTACGATTTTACTGCTATTATCTGTCTGCTGCCATCACGATAGCATTAGAACAAAATGTAACAACATCTATAATTAGAGTTGTCTACACATTTTCTCTCTGTTTTCCATTTGACTCATGTTTGTAACTTTCTAAACTTTTCAATTTTCAAGTTGAGATAGTCAAGATCAGCCATTTCTGAGAGCAAAGGTAGTCTTAATCCATTTTAAAAAACAAGATTTTGATCTTCAGAGCAGGTATATAAGAACAGCAGGGCTGGAGATTAAAATTTGGCAGCAAGAGAATACTCGTAGAATTCCTAGAAAAACTCCAAGACTTCTTTCAAGAAAAATACCAACAAAGTAAGGACTGTTAATAGTGACCTATTGGAAAATGTTGAACTTCAAAGACACACAGGATTATGCAACTGTTGAGATAGCCATATACATAGTTTAATGTCAGTGGAAGTGCTGAATAGACATGAAAATTATATGTATTGCCCTCTCTGGATGAAAGACAAGAGAATGAATCATGGAAATGACAGGGAGATACCTGACTTTAGTGTGACTGAGGGAGAGAGGGGCATGTTTAGCTCCTGAAAGTCACTGCTCTGAGGACAAGCTAAGACACAGAGGCACCCTTTGGCTGCCAGTGCCCGTGGCCCAGCCTGGCAGGCTGACCACAGCCATGAGCTGTGGGAGAACACCCACTGGAAGAATCAGTGTGGGCTGGGCCCCTAGCTGTGGCAGCAGTAGCATCTGGTGAAGAGATGGTGCTGCTGGAGCCCGGAGCACCTGGGAAAAGGTGATGGGTGATGGACAGATTGAACCTTTAAACAGTATGTACCTACTGCATTAGCTGAGCTGGTCTTTGGTACCCATGCCTTTGTGGCTTGCCTCAAACAGCACAGCCGTGGTTTTCTGCACTGTGGGTTCTGTGCTAGACCGTGTCCAAGCCATGTTGCACTGCACAAATGCTTATTAGCATGTCTGGTTTTCAGACAAGTGTGACTTTTTGCTTTTTGTTATAAAAGTTTTTGTATTGTTTGATTTGCTGAGGTCCTTAAAAGCACCCTCCTTTGTGTGTTCTTCTGGAGAGTAAATTCTCTTCTGCTGTGTTTCTCTCTAGTCCACTGTGATACCAGAGAGTGCTGTGTGTGCTTCATTTCAGATTTTTAGATATTTGGGACTGGCCATTAGCGAGTTAATTGGTGATGCTAATTGGTAATTAACCTAATAATGACTTTGATTACGTTAATTAGACTCTTGTCCTGAACAGCAGCTGTGTAATCATTTGTCTTCAGGCTCTCCCTCAGCTGGGGTCATTCTGAAACCTGCTGGTTTGAGTTGGAAGAGTTGAGTACTGAGTGTGTGATATGGACACAAGTGTCAGCACCAGCACTGTGCTCAGTTTCTTCCCTTTAACTTTAAACTTTCTCTTGTTAAAACCCTATTGTAAAAATTTAATGTCATTGATCAGCTTCTGTACTGCGGTTCTTTGGAAGTTCTTCCCAGTGTAAGTCTTCTCCAGGGTGATGGGAGAGAGCCAATTGCTCCAGGTAATGCTAATTTGCCTTTTGGTGCGTGTATGCACTTCGTGGGGTGCGTATGGATGCTGTGCTGGATGCACAGACCAGGAGAGAAAAACACAGCAGTTCACTGAACATACGGCTGGGAAGGCTGGCCCAGGTTGTGGTTTCCTGAACGCCAGGAGAGAAATGGGTCTTTTGTACGTATTGTTAGCTGACAGAGAACAGCGAAGAAGTGAATTCTTTAGCAAGAAAAGACTGTAACTATGGTGGAGTGAGTTCTGTGGCAACATTTATGCTGCTATACCTTTTCCAGAATAACTCAGACCCTTTAAATATGAGTAGGTGAGTACATGCCTCAGACTGGTTTGTCCACAGCCTTGTAGCAATTGTAATAATTTACATGCCTGTAAAAACTTCCAGTGTGCTTTCATCCAGTCTGTACAGAACAGTCTAAGTGACTGTAAATGCAGTGAAAAGGGAAACTGGGCAGTTCCATGCAAATGTATATTTTATGGAAACATAGATTTTCCTGACACTGCACTGCTACCTTAGCTTTAAATTCTCAGGGAATGAGCACAAAGTACCAATGCAAAAACTCTGTTGTCATAATGGTGGATTACTGGAATTGATGACAAACAGACACAAAAGGATGAATTTAGCTTTGTGTGTGTGTGTAAAACTAGTATTTCTACTTGCAGAATATTTCAATTTGCTCCTTTTTTTGTGGTTCTGGCCTTTTGAGGCACTCAGGAGCCCCATATCCTTTGGTTTGTTTCGGCTGAGTGTGCTCTACAGCTTGAAGTATCAAGCCTCAGGTTACAAAGATTGCTTTTCAGATCTGAGGAGCATTTTAAGTTGATGGCACATTTACAGTGAATACCTTTCCAGAAGACCGAACAGCAAGAAGCCTACAGAAGCCAGTTCCTTTAAACAATGCCTTATCCCTTGTGATTGCTGTGACGATTAAATAACTTCAGAGTTGAAAAAGTTTGAATGACATTTGCCTTGAGCATTCTTGTGCAGTGCTTTTTTTAATGAGCTCTCACACTTCCAGCTTGCAGCTTCTAGTATGAAAGCATACAGCTTTAAACTCTCATTGTAATGTTGGTAAAGTGGGGTTTTTTGAAGACTTTTATTAGCAGTTGTCCTTTTTGCATGAAGTCTGAAACCATGGATTAAGGCAAGTAAAGGTTTTATGTTCGTTACAACTTAATTCTGTTCTAACTTTAGTCTAGCTGGAAGTCTAAGAGTACCAGACGGTAATTACAAGGGCAGTATAATACAGGAAGGATAAAACCTGTGATAGTGAACCCTCAAAGATTCCAGAGTAATTTTTTTAGATTTAACAAAATATCTATACATTTTAATGAAACTGCTGTGACAACACTTTCCCGCTATCACACTGCTGTTGGAAGTGCTAAAAGGACATTTCTCCTTTTCTAAGACTGAGGAAGAGGAGACTGTATGAAGTGCCAGCAGAGGGAGTCAGGACTGGCCATTAAATGTTCAGATCACAGTGGTCATCGTCTAGAAGGAGAAACATATTTTTAATGTGTGAGATGAAGTAAAAATGTTTCCCTTAAGAATCTCCTGCCTTTTGTGTCATACACGTGTGTTTTTTCCCTTCTGCATTTGGATTAGGAATACGAAGACAGTCCCCTGAGTACTCTATTTTGGGTATCCTCATGGTGATTCCAGTCAAAAGTGGTTTTCTGAGCAATTTCTTTCTTTCCTATGCCCTTCTCAAACCACACTAATATGAAGTATGGCTTGTGGTACCCTTTGGAACTGTTTAGGATTTAACACCTCTACCTTGTCAGTGATTGAAAAATGTCAAATAGGATAGATCCATACAGCTGGGGAGGAGAAGTGGTTCAACATTCAAAATGTTGGCAGCATGTTCAGAAAAACAGCTATCTCCTCTCCTCCCAGCTGCAGAGCAGTGGTCTCTAGATGGATGGGGTGGATACTGTCTCTGATGGCACAGTGATGAGGGGAACTTGGGCACATAAAAAGGCTGTGATCTGTGGCTGTGCAGAAGCTCTCGAAGCTCTTTTCTGTCAGTCTGCAGATTAACACAAAGAACTTCATCCCTCTCTTTCACACCTTGCTTATGACAACTTGTTTACTTAAGTTTTGAATGAAGGATATTGTTAGGACCCAATGTTTTTGTCCTCTTTGGTGCTCTCTGTAATAATCTCTCTAGATTTGTTGTTTTCTGGAGTGTTTATTTTTTCATCTTTCTGGCTTATTGCCTAAGCCTTCATCATTGAAATAATAGAGAAAAACAAATGAAAATCATAGAGTATTTGTTTTAAGATATAAAAATTGATCAATTTATTTTCACTAGCCTCTAGCAAAGACAACATGCTCACTGTAGTATTTGTTATCAGTGGCACTGTGTTCTTTTGGTCTGACTTGCTCAGTCTATATGTTGACACACTCTTAGGGATGTGTGTAAGCCACGGCTCAGCCTTCTACTGCCGCATTTCATTATTGATCTTGGTGAACATGGTCCTAACTCAAACTGTTTCTTCATTAAGCAGGCTTTTGGTACAATTCCTTTTTACTGGAGTAATGGAGATTCACCCAGAGACAGTGTTTATGTTTTCTCCTGAAATTTGATTACCAGACATTCAGAGAGAATTGGTGCTCTTGGCCTCTGGAATCTGCAGAAAGTTCTGGTCACAGCAAACAGATGTTATGGCCTGCAAAGGAAATAAGCTGATAGGCAAAGGGCAAAGCAAAAGGTGAAAAAATCCTGCTGCTGCTTATCTCATCTGTGCTGACAGTGCAGGGCTGGTGCACTGGGGAGGGGCCCTGAGCTGGCAGGTTTGGGCTGAGTTCCCAGCTCTGTCACACATTCCTGTGCGGCCTTATGCAAACTGCTCCTGGTCTCTGCTTTGCCTGTTCTGCTGCTCTTAATTCTTCACGTCTTACTAGTGCAGAATGTCTTTGACTGTGCTCTGCACACACCACACCACTGTGTATCTATTCCCTCCCTCTGCAGTGCTCCTGAAGTGTATCTTTGTAACTTCGAGGGTATGGCTATCAGTAAAGGCAAGCCTTTGCAGCAAACTGGACATTTAAACTCTCTGTACTTTTTTTCACCAGTTCAGTTACCTGCTGACCTGTTGTGTTCTGTGCTCCTAACCTCACCTGCTCTTCTGCAGCTGCTCCTAACCTCACAATCTCTTCTGCTCTTCCACCCCACCTTCACATATTTAGGTTTGTATCCCTGTCCCTCCCCTTCTTCCCCTCCTCCAATCTGTGAAGACTCCCTATTCTCTTGACCATCTAATTTAACTTTGATTCCCTCCTAGTCATTAGGCTTCTCTGTTGAGACCAAGAAGGTCTGGCAGCCTCTTTGATGGGTTTTCTAAGCTGTAGATTTAAATTTTGCAGGCTTTGTTATGCAGAGAGACGGTTAAATCACTGCTCCCATGACAGGTTTCTGAGAAGCTGAAGGAAAACAGGGTATTGAATAGAAAAATGGAAGAAGTGAGAGAAAACAGGAGGGCAGAACATCTGGAAGGAAGCATGAAGAGTAATTTTGGGCCAGGTAGATGACAAGAATCTGACAGGGAGAAATGGTTTTAAGGAAGTGTGTGTGTGCATGTGTAGATGGAGAAAGGCAGGATAGAAAGAAAACAGAGGGACATTTGTCAGAAGGAGCTGAAACCATGGTGACTGGATCCTGAATGCTCAACATCAGGAGTGATACTTAAGGACAACTTCAAGAGAGGCAGATCCAGAAAATCCAGCTGTGTGGTTTCAGGTAGATTCTCTTATTAAAAAACCAAATCGCCACCAACAAAACCCACCAAAAACCCACCAGAAACCAACAATCCAAAATGAACAAACAAAAACCAACCTCACCAAACAAAAAACCTAAAAAAATCCAAACTCAACATCGAGGCTGTGTACCATTCAGAGCATGTCAAGTGAGCTTGACAGAAAAATATTTTAATAGCCTGCTGCTCTTGTGCTGATTGATTACAGCAACAGATCAAAGATAAGCATTCTGTCAAGAATCATTAATATCTGTCAGCCAATAGTAGCTATGCAAAATCAAAAATTCAAGCTGTTGAAAAGCATTTTATCCTTGCCTTGTGCCGAAGACCAGTAAATGAATATTCATGGTAGCACACACAGCTTACAGTTCTTCACTTCACATAGTTTTCAAAAGATGAGCATGCAGGTTATTACCACAGTTTAAGTGCTAAAAAAAGTGCCTGCATTTTTACTTCTTTATACTTTGACAACTTCAATGCTTGTAAGTGACATGGAATATATTTACCACAATTGTTTGCCCAAATCTTGCTACTCATCTCCAATGAGCTGAAAGATTTTCTTGTTGCCTTCATCAGTGGGAAGGAAGAATTTAAGGAGATCTGGAAGATCTAAGATGCTACTTAGATGATCCTGTATGTGGAGAGAATTACAGAAGATGAGTTCTTCAGTACTTAAACAAGGAAAAGACTTGTGATAACTGGGAAAACTCTTCTGGAAGTCCTCTGATGTTGAGAAAGTTATCACTGATCTGCAAGAATTTGCAGGGAATGCAACCTTAATGAGTGCCTTGGGACTGCTGCAGGGTTAAGATAGATCCAGTGTTGTGTCAGCAGACTGTGGGCATCTGGGGACACTTTTCGTTTTGAAATCCAAAGATCAGGATTTAAGTTCAGAAGGAGCCACTGTTGCCGTGTTATGCGTCCCATGTCGCAGTGGTGTAACAGTTTACTCTGAGGTTTGACTCCTGATGTTGTACTAGGGCTTACTTAAACTGAGATTTTGGCTACTTTCACCAATTGCTACAGCCGTCTGTATGTCCCCGTGAATCCTAAGGCTTTGTTCATGCACACGTGTCAAATCACTTCAACCAATTTTAGACATTACCTTTTTCCTAGGATCTTTTGGGAGTGCTAGGATAGTAGTTGTTCTCAACCTGCTTCGTCTAGCCAAGTGAAGCTTCCCTGAGCAAGCCTGCCAGAAAATGCATTACTCGGTGAAGAGGTGAGAGCAGAGAAGTCTGTGTTTATGGCCAGAGATACTTGTCTTTTCCATTCTAATCTATTAATTCACGGTTAAAAGACTCCAAGGATATGGAGATGTTGGGATCATACTCCTGCTGTATTTATGGAGACTGGAACAGTTATAATAGTAAAAACTCTTTTTCTCTCCATTCTCTTTCATTCACAATACCCAGTCACCTTTAGGTGAAGGAACTTGACAGGTAAATGGAAGACCTGAGTTCGGGTCTCTTCTCCTGTACTGATATTTGAAACACAGGCTTGTTATATCCCAGGTATTCCCTGATTTCAGGGGAGCATAGTTGAAGTCTTCCCAATCATTCTTCCCCAAGCAAGGAAAAACTTTGTGTGTCTAACTGTTGGATGAGGTTTGTATCTGCAAATTACTGACAGAGGTATTTCATTACCTTTGAGAGTCCTCTGTACTTTCTGTTGGCCAGCTTCAGCTTATTAGCATCTGCAAATGCCATTCTTGTGTGCCTCACTGGTGCAGGCACTGCACAGGCAGAATAGTTCTCTAAAAAGGTCCCAGTGGGATAGTAGTGCATCCTTACTTCTGACTGTATATGTTTGTATATGTGCAAATATATTTGCATTTTGTGGTGGCTTGCTAACAAACTCACCAAAGCACAAAATGCAGCTACCTGACATTTTTTAGATATCAGATGATTTCCATGTAATGTTTACTTTAAAAAGAATTTAGGCAATATCTCTTACGCAGTAGCATCTACCCCTGAATATAATGACAAATACAATCCTTTTTAGAAGTGAGGTGTGGAATTCCCGGCTGTATGCTTTTAGTCCTCCTGAGTTCTAATAAAACCCAGACTCAGCCTGGAAAAGAAGCACCTTTAAGACTGGAGCCATAGGAACAGTAATGAATACCCATTTTGGAAAGTTAGGCAGTAACCCTCTTCACCACTTCAGAGGCAAGTATTCCTCTCACATGCCGTCATCCATGGTTTCTCATTAAAAACACAAACAGTTGTTCTGGTTACTTTTTGATAAGCCGTATGTGTCACTAGCCTCTCATTTCACTCATCAGTAAAGCAGGGCCCCTGGAGAAGCCGCCACCTATGAGCTATTCGCATGTCACATTCCTGTACATACTCTGTGCACCTCTTGATTTTGGTCTGCAAGCACACCTGTGATTAGTGTGTGGGAGGAGCATGACTCAGACCTAGTCATTCCAGTGACAATTACTCTTTAACCACCTCAAATTAGTCTTCATCTGTAAATGTCATCTTTGTCTCCGACCTCACTGGTTTAGTTAACGTAATTCAAAACTTCATTATTCTTATTTGTGTTATGAATGCCATTAAATATTTGTAACTACTTAATGATACCAGAAAAGTGAGGTTTTGAACCACTTTGTCTTTGTTTGGTAAGTGTTTGAAAAGCCTGTATGGAATATAGTCACATAACCTGTTTGTTCTTGTGGCACCCAGAGGTAGAAGTTGTGTGTGTGCAAAAAGGGGTTGGCAGGTCAGTCGGGGTCAGCTGAAGAGCATCTTGTAGTCTCGCTGTGGTTACTGAAGTAACAACACCCCAGGATGGCTTACCAAGGTTATTGCAGTAGAAGCTTCAGACTGGCAAAGAGCTGCAGAGAGGCAAAGCAGAGAGGTACAGCACAGTCCAGTTAAGTGCAATAGCTTTAGGGGCTTCATTTCACAGTAAAGTAGATCTGAACTGAGAATTAATTGTTGTCCTTATGTCCAGTATCCATTCATCAGGTGCAGGTGCAGCCATGCTCTGACTCTTGCTGGCTGGTCTGTCCCCTGAGCAGACCTGGCAGCTCCGGGGTGATGACCACAACCTCTCCGTGTGGCCAGTGCAGAGGTCACTGCTGGTTTCGCAGTGTGACCGCTCGGAGCAAAGTCAGCTTGAATGTCCTGCTGAGTATAAGCCAGGGGATCTACAGCAGACAGAGGCTTTCAGTTACACACTTTCTGTTGTTTTCAGGGTTTTGGTTAATTAGGTTTTGGTTTGGGGACACTACAGTTAATCCAGAGAAGTTTTTTCTCTCTGGAATCTGTGAGACAAAGGCTATGCAATTTTTACATAACCTGTCTGGTTGAGGCCAGCATTCTGCCACCCACCTCTGGTTCAGTTCACAGTGAAACCTCAGTACTTCCATCCCACTCTGCTTTTAATACTGGGGTAATTTATAGGCATTAAAACTTTACCTTTTTTTTTTGTTCTCAGAGAAGACAAAGCCTAAAAAAAGCCTGTGCTGTACTTGCTACATAGACAGCAGAAGCTTTTGTAAGTCATTGGATGAAAGTTAGTGGTCGAAGAGAAATGCATTGTCTCAGTATTTCTCCTAACTGTGTCCTTAACTTTCATCACAGGCATACCTGCCCACACCTGTGCAGTAGTGTGTAAAGCGTTGCTGAGTAGAGGTTTTAAGCCTAATGAGAGGTGAGATCACTGCAGTCTCAGGGGAGGCCTTGAGTCCTTCCTCCTTGTGGTCTCACTGGTGGATACAGATCTGAACATGCTCAGCAAGAAATGCAGCCAGCTATCAGCTTCCCACCTGGGTGCTCTGCTGGGAGTAAAGAGAAGCTACTTGAATCCAATTATCACTTGGAACAAAGAATTAGTCTAAATACCGCACTCAAATGTAACCTTAATTAAATGAGGTTGGAGCAATGACCAAAAGGAATTAGACAGGAGAATTTTCATTGCACATTGCAAGTGACTTTAGCCATCAAACTGTTGTGTTGCATCAGTGATGGGGACAAGTTTGGTCCAGAATTCTGTATGTTTAAGAGCTGGATGACACCTTTGGTGTGCAAAATTCAGATCCAGTTCTGGACTCTCATAGGCCACAGATAAGTTATTGCAAAATCAGGCCAAATAATTGCGGACAGGAACAGGCCTGCAAAGCCCAGCAGAACATGTGGCCGTGTTGTAGGGAAAGGATCAGAAAGTTTGGATAACAGATGATCTCCTTAAGTGTCCCTAGATTTCTCTCATGCAAGGCCCTGTAGAAAAAAATCATATAAGTCACAGAGGAAATAGGGAAACAGAGAAATCTGAAAAACTACATAGGTAAGCAGTTCCTGAAAAGATTGCTTTTCCAAATTGTGGTTTTTGGTTTTTGTTTTTTGTATGTGTAGCTCTATTTCAGTAACAGATTTTAAAAAGAGGAGAGTTGGCATCTAATTGGGGAGAACCATTTCAGATAAGCTGAGGGTAGATAAAAAAGGGCTTTGAAAGCAAAAGCTTTCATACTGGTGCAAATGAGTAAAAATCTAGAAGCAGTATCTGGAGATTTAATTTTAACCAAGTAATTGAAAATGGCCATGCATTACCCTGCATAAACTGTAGAAGAAAAATGATGCCCTTAAATGGCTCAGTCATCATTTAAATGGTGATCTGTTCATTAGTGCTGGAGAATGAAATGGAAATCTATTTTAATTTTCTCGACAATTTAAATTTTATTGTCCATAAAATTCTACAAAACAGTAAAAGAGTGTCCTTTCTCCTTTCTCACAAATTGCAGTGGATTTAATCAGATTTGGCATTTTATTAATTCTCATCATGGTAAAACCTGCTAGTGAATACATTGAGCTGAAGTCACTCTGTGTGGGTAGAAGTGTCCCACTGGTAAGTCTGCCCTGGAATGTTTGGAATAGAGATAGTTTTTGCAGGTGTTATCTGTTTGTACCCTTAATCTCCTCTTGATAACCAAATTGGCATGTGGAGCAAGGTCTTGATGATGCTCTATGTTTTGAGCACATGTACCTGGTGAATGTGAAGCCTTGCTCTAGACTAAGCCCTTATGAGCCTCCTGAAGATATTGTGATAAATATCCTTCTTTACAGGAATTGTAGTTGTTTTAACTAGTTGTGAAAATTGGTACATTTTCCTGCCATTCTGTCTCACCTTAACAGACATAAACCTGTCTTGTGGGGAATAAAACATGGAGAGGTAACTGGGAAGTGCTGTTTTCTGTGGAATTATCTTTCTTTTTCTCTAGTCTTACCTTTGAGTTATCATGCTGGCATTTCCCCTTTCCAGTCTTCTTGCCTGTTGATCTTGCTCTCCCATATTTTTGCATTTTGACTGAAGTGAAATGTGATTCTGCAAGGAGTTTTCTGTGGACTCATTGATTAAACTGTAATGGTTCTTTGAAAGTCTTTTTGGTATCGAGGGCTAAGGCCCTAACTTCAGTTTATTACTAGGCATTAATGTGTTTGTAGTTAGTCATAGCTTTCTGTCAGGTTTAAGAATTTACCTGTAAGTTGAGGCAGAACATACGCCTTCCTATCTGGTTTATAATGCACTTTTTGATAGAAAATGCTGTTAGCCCCATTGGGACTAACCAGTCAGTGGAAGTGAAGGGCCTTGCAGAAAAATTGATGCCTTCGGGTAATTTAAGTAAAAGAGTCAGGTGAACTCATTGGTCTGCAGGTGCTGCTTGGTTATAGAATAAGAGTGTGCAGCCTTGTTTTCCTAAAAGTGAGAGAAGCTCGTGGTTAGGGATTCAAAGTCTATCAACTTGAAGTCTCACTGTACACAGGATGCTCTTCTCTTTCAGTCCGTTCAGCATCATGCTTGTGTTGTCTTCTCTTAGCATCCCTTTACAGCAGAAATGTAGTGTATGACCAGATTCTTACTCCTTAATTTCACAACCAAAAACACATCTTAGTCCTCACATGCTAGTTCTGGCTTGCTGTGCATCTGATTACTTATTAGTCTGCTTTTCTGCAAGCATATTGGCTGCAGTGGAATCTATGGCTGCCATTAAATCCCCCCTGGATGACTGTTAGTGCCTTTCAGGGTAAGTACAACACTAAACTGTAGCTGTCAAAACAAATGAGTGATCAGTTTTGTGAATCGGGATTCTTGCCATTTTACTTGTTTGGACACTTCTTAATTTGTCAAAATCCAGGTTTTGCAGCATTAATTAGTAGGACTGTGTTAATTTATTCAGGTACTGTTGTGCAGAGGTAGGAGCCTTGGCCCTGGAGGTAGTAGCCACTACCCTTCCTTTCTGTGGATTGGCAGGGTGCCCTTCATCCTCTCTTTTCATAAGCAGGCTTTTGGATCCAAGATGCAGCCTTTCATAGAGAGCAGAGTGGTGTTGGTCCTTCACTGTCAGTTTGGAGAGAGCTGTTTGTGTTGGAGAGCTTTCTTGCAGGGCTGATGCTGAAGTTTGTTTTATTGGCTTTTATTCACTTTGGCTCTGATTGCTCCTCTGATCAGTTTTGGTCTGTGTGTTTTCCCATGCTGTTTATCTCAGCCCAAACATCCTGAAGGCAAAAACAAAACCTGTTAAGAGAGTTGTGCTGTGCCTGATGCCCAGGTTTGTGGGATGGCTTGTGAGCCAAAACACCTGTGATTTCTGCTACCAGCTGCGTGGGTGCTAACAGACCAAATAAAAATGAAAAAACCGTCAGTTTTGAACCATCCTAAGGGGTGCTGGAGTTCAGCATCTTTGGAAGGTGTGGTAGTTTACCAGCACCTCCCTCTATTCTTCAATATTAAGTCTTAAACTGGCAAGCTGTAAGTCATTGCAAGTCGATGAGATAGCAGGAGGTTATAGTCTGTGCTGCTGTAGTAGCAGTCTGCGTTTATTTTGTAGAGTTAGGGAAGGGTGTGAGGAGAGAAGCAGTGGGAGCTGTTTGTGGTGTTTGTTCCATAGCTGTTCTTAACTTCCCTTTCTGCCCTTACACACTGCAGACAGCCTATTTTAAGGTGCACAGATGTTTCTGCTACTCTAGTCCTTGGTAGTTGCTTAAGTGGCTTCTTAGAGCAGCTGTTCCCTTGTTTATGTCTCTGACGTTCATTTCATTGCAGTTCTTGTTTATTTGGTGATGGGAAGACGAAAAAAACCCCATGTGCTGATGCTCTGCTGTTTAGCCTTTATCAATTGTGTCCTCACTGGTGTCCTACCCTTCTGCAGGGGAGACATTTCCAGTGTAGCTGGAGCCCAATGAGGTCCTTCTGTGTCCCAGTTTTCTTGCCAGCAGGGTGATTTCACCAAATGTGATGATGAGAGTGAGATTTGCAGTAGGATTTGACTAAGAGTTTAATAAAAATTGCCTGTAGTCTCTCATCTTTCATCCTAGAAGTCGAGTGGCTGTGCCACGTGTTTTGATGTGCATGTCCCTCACGGCCTATTCAGGCTTTCTGCTTTGCTCTTTGCTATTAAATTGATTTTTAGACTTGCTTAGTAGTGTGCCACTTCTCTGATCTTTGCCATTGTTATTGCCTTGCTTTGGAGGTGCAAATTACAAGCCAGTGGAATGAAAGAGGGAGGTGGAGCAGGGTATTGTTTCAGTTCAGGAGAATGGAGAGCTGTGGGAAGAGCAGGATTTAACAGTTAGTGGGACAGCATGGGGGACAGCTCCTACAGGAATTTGCTTTCACTTTTTCCCAAGTAGTGAAATTCAGGAAGTGATGTACGTGCTAACACTAGCAATTGTAATGTTTTATACCAGGTGAAAATGTTATGTAAATATATTGTGAAAATTCATAAAGTGCATAATATTAATTGACCTATCAGATTTTGGCTAAGTTGTTTACATTCATTGTTTACTAGCTAAATAAAATGATATCTTTATACATTATGTTAGTAAAAAACCAAAAGGTAGGTAAAAGATTACGAATAGGAAACTTTATAATGCACAAAGCTTTCTAAGAAGTAGCAAATTAAGCAGCTCTTGGTCTGGCTTGATGGAAAATGGGGTCTCTTTAAATTCTGTACTGTTCTAGAAGGGTGTGTAGATGCTCAATGAATACATCTTACTTTGGATGCTTTGATATCAGATTGCAACACTGCAAATAATTCTATCAAAACTTGTTCTGTAAACAATTATTTGGTAGATACCTGTTCAGTTTGGTATTTGTTTGCAGATTGTATTTAACAGTTCAGTGTTTTCCTTTTAACTGCATGCTCTCTATCTGTAAGTAGGCATAATTGCCACTAATCAAGACCCCTAATCTCAAGCAATTATAAGATCTTACATTGTTCTAATTGCACATTTGAAAATAATGTTGTTTTCTCATATAATTATGAGATGATCTATACAATTATTAATTTCTGCTTTTCTTTTTATCTGATCAATGTTAATTTTGTGTGACCTCACAATGTGTTATCTGAAAAATGCCTTTGAGACGTGCAATTTTTGTGGTTAATTTATGGCTGTGTTTTGTATTCAGTGAGAAGTGATATAGTGCAACAGGTTTTCAGGGCTGTGCCTTCTCTCGGCTGTCTATGAAAGGAATAATTTATTGTAAACTAGGAACTTGTTGGTGAAAAAGAAATGCAAGTATGCATTTAAACCATCTACTATTTGCAAATCCAGGTGCTTGCTCTTTGAATAGTATTTAAGTTAGCACAGTATGTAAAAGGGGTTTGTTTTGGGGTTTTATTTGTTAAGTGGAACTTACATGCAGACAGACAGACTTTCTGGATCAGTTTTCCAGGAAGTAAAAATGAAGGCAGTTCATTTTCAGAAAGCACTGCAAGTACTGGGGACAAGATGTAAGAGCTTGTTCACTAGTTGATGTTGGTCTCACTTGTTGCTGTGTAGTCCTTATGCACTCATTTTGTGTGCGAGGGCATTGGATGAGTGCATTTTGAACAAATGATCATCAGTCTGATGATTCATCTCAGGAACCGAAGACAGCACTTACATCTGTAATTGGGGTAATTGTAAACCTCTCATTCTTACAGATAGAAGTTCTTCCTCTTATAACTCCAAAATCAGATCCCAGATCTTTTCCTGTGGTAGCTGAGACCTACACTGACTTGTATTTATTTCTCTATTCGTACTTGTTACATCACGGACAGTAGCAGATAAATTGGTGACCTTTGCAACCTGTCTGACTTTCATGATTCACTTGTGTGGGTAATTTGCTTTTGAAATTACTATGGTTTTATCTTTGACATTATATAAACACTGATTTAAATGGGGTAACACAGACTGCAGTGTAAATGGGCAGCCACATTGTTGGGGACAACATGTTTTTCTTTATCTATTGTCAGAAAAGAATATTAATGTCAGGGGGTGGAGGCTATTTAATTTCTGAAATATCTTGAGACTCGTGGAGAGGAGATGCTGGAGATTTTGCTCTGTCATAAATAGCCCAACTTGCTTCCTTTAGTAGAGTGTGTGTTTCTGCAATCATTCTGGGGCTGCAGTCTACTGCAGTGGGTTCATTTCATTATTCCTTTGAAAGGAAGGAAAGGCACACAGCCAGCTATATTTATGCAGAAGACTTCAAGGTTTAATATGCTAATGTATCTCCCAATATTAGGCTGCAAAAATCCTTGGCTTTAATGTGTCTTCAATAGTAATAAAATGGTTAGCTAATGATAAATTAAGGATTGTAAGTTTGGTAATTTTTTTTTCATTAAAAAAAGTCTAGGCAAGGATAATTTTTCTTGCCAAGATAATTGTCATACTGGAGCTGCAATTTGCAGTGGAAATTACTTGCTTCATAATAACCAAAATGTAGGACCAAATCTGTGTTTATTTCTTTAGGCTTCATGCCATGGGACAGAGTGGGGACTCCACTTTACCTTTTCTGGCACAGAGCTAGACGTGAACTATGCCGTGGAGTCATGGGGTACTGAACTCCCAGGTCTCACTGTTTGCCAGAGAGCAAGAGAGAGTTGTAGGGACACAAGCGTGCTTACCCAGAAATCTACAGATAAGAACCTGCTTGTGACCCTCTTCCTAATCTGTCACTTCCTTCACTGCTGTGCTGGCTGGCTTGTGCTGCTGCAGCCTCCTGTGGGGTTGTGTTTGCATCTGCATGACAGAGAGCAAACCAGGACTTAGGGAGAGGTAATGCTGTTCTAATACAAAATACTCATGGATTAAGGAGCTATTACGGCAAATCTGTTTTTTAAAGCATTTTAACTTTCTTTACTACTCATTGCATCAGACTTCTCAGTATGGTTTTGCTCAGGCACAACTTAAGGTTAAAGAGAGATAAAATGTATGTTTCCATCACTGTATCCCTATTCATGCTCCGCACTTTTCTTTAAACTGAGTTTGTCCATTTTTCTGTATATTTTTATACCTGTTTGTACAGAGGAGTTGGAAAAAGGGAGAGCTGTTCTCTACAGAAACTCGTAAAAAAAGTTGTGCAGCACCAAGAAGGAATTCTGTAGAGAATCAGCCATGTGAAGGCCTTGAGCAAATCTAAATTTGAATTGCATCTCTCAATGATCAAGGGAAAGACAGTCCCGTAAGTTTCTTTTGCACAATGTCAAAGGTTTTTTGTTTGTTATAGAACCCTAAAGCATCTTAGTTGGCTTAAAGACATCTGTCTGTAACCCTGACCTGTATAAATAGCTGCATTCTCAAAGGAAGGAGTAGGATGAAGATTTTTTTTTTTAATAGGTGGTGAGGGAGTAAATAAACAGCAAAAAGGGGTATTTTGGTAAGGCAAAATGTATTTTTTATAAATATGACTTCTCATTTATTTATTATTGTCTTGAGTGGAAGAGATATGATACAATTTGATTCTTGTTTTGGGGGACAGGGAATGGTAAAGAGGAAGAACTTAGTCAGCAACCCAGAGCACTTACAGATGGTTATCATTGCGTCTGCAGTCTGACTGTTCCTCTCCCTTTACAGCCAACCTGTCACATATCACTGACCTGATTCACAATACAGGAAAGTTTCCCTTGAGGCTTCCTGTCTTTCCATGTCACACAGGGCTGGATTGGCTGGAGGAGTCTCAGCCCCAGCCTCTGCAAGCTATCAAAACCGGCCACGGAGGCTGCCACCAGTCTGCTGTTCTGTCTGGGGCTTCAGCACAGGCGGATCTTCTCAAGTCATGTGTGTTTTCATCTGCTTCTCTCCTTGCTTGGAAACACTGCCTTTTTTTCTTCCTGATGTTTATTCTTAAACCCATCTTGATGAACCAGCTGGCTTCGTAACTGTGTTGAGGGAAGTCAGGAGAGCTGTGCAGAGGTCTACCTCTGAGGACTCTAGCTCTTGCCTCAGACTTTGCTGTTCTTTCGCCTGAAGAATGTTAAATGTAATGCAAGTTTTTATGTATTATTAAACTTACATCTATAAATTACTGAGCCATGATAGCTCCTTATTACATATTCCATCTTCTGCTTTGATGCCTTGTTGTTGTCACACTGAGGTGGGTAATGATGACTCAGCTTACTACTGTCATAACGCACTTAAAGCTTGGAATTCTGTCACTGATGGCGTTTCAACACAGGCACTATAAACCAGAGATGAAAACGTAAAGTATTTGCTGTCAAGCTATTTCTCTTAAAATTCTTGTGTCTTCTGTTGTGGTTTCATAAGGTTTTGGGCACTACTGACTTATTTGGTGGACAAAGATAAATAGTTGTGTTTCAGGAATTCCATGACCCAGTACTTGCTCTGACAAAAGTAGGTGGTGGTCCTCAATTTGTAGTGCTGAAGGTAACCTATAAAATGTGCTTATCAGGCCTGCCTAATAAAGCACCGATATTTGCATGCATTTTTATGAGCCTGGCATTTCCAGTCTTAAAGCCCAGTGGGACACAGACTGATCATCATGACTTATTATGTATTATCTCTGTGGTTTTTCTTTTTCACAGCCCTTCTGTATGCCACCATTTTTGGTAATGTGACAACCATATTTCAGCAAATGTACGCTAATACAAACAGATACCATGAAATGCTGAACAGTGTCCGGGACTTTTTAAAGCTCTACCAGGTCCCTAAAGGACTGAGTGAACGTGTGATGGATTACATCGTTTCCACCTGGTCAATGTCCAGAGGAATAGATACTGAAAAGGTAAGTAAATTAAACTGCGAGGAAAGAAGTCACATCCTGAAAGTAGTCCATTAAAATAAACAGGAGGTACTGTCTTAGTAAAGAAGACAAATATTCTTTAAATAGTTCTAAGTAGTAGCTTCCCCTAATTTTAAACTTTCAAGTACAGTATTTCAGCTATTCTGTCATACTGACATATGCTAGTGGTAAAAGTATGTAAGTTTTGCTAGTGATATGGCATGAAAAAGTAAAAAAATTATGAAGGAAAAAGCTTGGTTTACAGTATATAAAGGTGATGACTAAATAACAAGTTCTAAATTGTAACACAACCTCACAATTTTTCCAAATGAGACTTTTTGCAATATTTCTGTTTTGTGAGGTTGTTTGCAGCTCTGTGGGCCTGAAAACAAAGTAACTTGTTTTGTCTTTGTAGAATTTACATATAACACTCTGTATGCAGGTTAAAGATATTAATGATAGCTGGAAGTATTTAATAATGTATTGCTTGAAATCTACCTTATGTGAGGCAAATGTTATCATTCTAATTCATTGAATTTGCAAGTGAATTCCCATTGTGTCTTTTAAAGTAAAAAATGGCCTTTCACCAGAACAAATGTACAAAAGGAACTGCTTGTTGTTTTCATATTAGTTGCCAGCTTTTATGGAGATAGATACTGTTTTTCTTCTGCCTGTAAAGAGATGTGATTTGTGGGATGGATCATTCAGGAAATCATACCGATGCTCTGGTCACCAGCCTTCTGGTTGGCAGCTTAATTTAGTATTCTGAACTGTGGATGATGCAGTTAAAGAGCAAGCAGTGTCATTTCTGTACAGCTGTTAAAGTGTCGTTACAGAGGAGTAGAACAGATGTGGCCTTGCACTGAGCTGTCTGGAGACCGAGGGGCACACAGGCCACTGTTTGCTTTCCTAAATGGTCTTCAGTGTATATGCCGTTTTTAGATCCCAGGCATGACTCTGCAAGCTCTGTCTGTCATCATAGCTTTCGGAAAGAAATGGCATTTCAGTGCTGGATAGTGCTGGCTAGAAGCTGTTCTGCGTGTTTTCTCACAATCTGTTTTCGTGCAGGGTTGTGGATTTGAGGTTAGGTGCATTTGGGAAAGGTGGAGAGACAACATCTGAGGATACACAGTACAATGAGTGCTGGTGCTTTCATTCACTTCCCATTACAAGCTCCTGTCATCATTTTAACAAAGCAACAAGAAAAAACTATGTAAAACATGGAGGTTTTTTAGCTTATCTTCAAAGTTCATTGGTAGTTTCCTTTGATAAGTAGAGAAATGCTTGAAGAATGCATTTGGAGGCAGCGGAATAACCAAACCAAGCCCAACCATTCCCAACGTAGCCTTTGAGAATTATCTTAACAAACAGAAAAAAACTCTCCAATTGTCAGGACACCAAAGAGCTTAATAGGTGCTGTTTCCAATAACTGGTGTATTCACAGCTGAGCTGCCACTGGTGGTGACTGCTGAACCAAGAGCTCAGCTTTCATCTGCATAGCAAAAGCTGTGGCTGGCTGTGCCAGTCCATAAACTCCCAGGTCTGAGATCTCTTGGTTTGATGCCTGTGCATAACTTCTGGGATGTCTTGCAATGAATAAAACATGTATTCCTCATGAGACTGAACAGTGGTAGTTGTGCTCCTCTGAAACGCAGTGCAGCTTTCTGCAGAGGAGGCAGATATGTAAATATGAACCGAGCACAGAACTGGTCTTCTCGCTATTTTGCAGGCCACAAATTTGTGAATTAGTGTTAACTGCAGACGTGCTAAGGAGTGAATAATTAACTAGAAGTCTAGAAAATGCCAGTCCAACAAAATGTAACCAAGAGGTACCGAAAGATTCTAAAATTGATCCATGCAGATGTACTTTTAAGCTCCCATACAAGCAGTCTTCTGCCGTTTGTCTGTAACTCTCAAATGTCTTTAATCCCTTTCATTTTTGTGAAGTTTGGAGACAACTTCATTAAATGGAGAATGGAAAATGAGTGAGCTTCCTCTTAGACTGAAATACCAAGGGGTTTTTGGATAAGAGTGTAATTTTAAATATTCTCTTGTATATTGAGAGGGTTTTGCTACTACTTCTGTTACAACAACCCTTTTTGTGTGTGATATTCAAGTAACTGCAAAGTGTGTGTGTAATTCCAGTAGCAAAATTTAGCAGTAATCTGCCAGTACAGAGTATCTTTGTTGCCAGAGTAGATGAGATAATGGAAAATACAGATATGGCAGCTGCCTGTGTTCCATGTTAAATGCTAGTCTTGTTGCCTCAGCCCATTTCTGTGAGCCTGGAAAACTGAGAACTGGCAGGTTTGGCTGCTCTTCTGTGTGGGGCAGCCAAGAAAAATCATCCATGAGTGCCCTACACCTAAGCACTGTAGAAATATATCTCTTTGCAGAAACAATGTCTGTAATAAAAGACCTGCTTGGAGGTGGGCCAAAGATGATGATATTGGTGTCATTTGCCTTTGGAGTACCAGGCACAATACCTGGAACCAGTGCCATGCACAGAACTGAGATCTTGGTTCTCTGCTCAGGTCTTGCACAGAACCCCATTTCAAAGTGTAGGCATAGCCATAGTGCTTCCTCTGTTACCTTTATGTTTTCCAGTAATTGCAGTGAGGCAAATACTCTCTTTCCATCTAGGAAAATGAGTGGGAGTAACTCTGAAGTTCAACCAGAGTGTTACTTAATCAGGTGGCATAGTTGTTACTGAGAAAATAAAAAAAAAGAGGCAGACTTAGACTACTCAGTGTTTTTCTCAAATAATATGGCCTGGATGTACTCCATCATAGACTATCCTCTAAGGATTTTGTTATTCCCAAAGTCTATTCATGTTACTTATTTCCACTTTTAATCTGTACATGCAGAAGTGATTTTGTATTCTTTCCACTCGGCTGTCTGTATTATATTAAAACCCTTTGGTTATGAGTTAAATTTTAAATAATTTGGGTTTTTTGTTAAAGGGATATAAGATCCCACTTCTCCTCTAAACAGTATTCTCTCACGTGGAGCATATAATTTGTGCAGGCATTTCATTGAATCTGCCTATCAAAAAAGTGACCTACCCTCTAGAAACAATCCTTCAGGAAGCTTTTCTTCAACACTTTCTGTACTGCTGTGCTCTAAGTTTTATTGTCTTAAAAACCTGAGGCCTTCTGGTAATTCAATATCCAGCAGAGCATGTTGCTGAGATGAAAACAGTATTTTCCTTCAGATGTTATAAAGCAGACTGAGTTAGTATTGTGGCTCATCTGTGTAAATAATATAAAAGCAAATGTACGGTCTGAGATTAGAAATTTTATAAGAAGGAGGAAAGTAGTTCTTAGACCTCGTGTGGTAAACCAGCCATAATAGGCACATATAAGCCACGCTCAGGAACTGATTGCCTGATTTCCTTCTCAGGTTTTGCAGATATGCCCTAAGGACATGAGAGCAGATATCTGTGTGCACCTGAACCGCAAAGTTTTCAAGGAGCACCCTGCCTTCAGGCTGGCAAGCGATGGGTGCCTTCGAGCACTCGCCATGGAATTTCAGACAGTGCACTGTGCTCCAGGAGACCTGATCTACCACGCTGGGGAGAGCGTCGACAGCCTTTGCTTCGTGGTTTCGGGCTCTTTGGAAGTAATCCAGGATGATGAAGTCGTTGCTATATTAGGTGAGTTTCAGAGCTGATAATATGCATTGTGCACAAATACAGATATGTAGAGCATTTTTATAGACTCTTCTATTCATCCTTTAAAAAGCTTCAGTTGAGTTTGTTTTACCGCAACCTGGAGAGGTATAAAGGGCAACCTTCTCATTTCCAGGTTGCTTCAATCCTGGTTTCATCTGGTCAATGGAAACTCTACTTTAGCATTGGGATCCTGGTCATCCTTGGGGTTCTCCTTGTCTTGACACATCTCTCTTCATTAGGAATCCCATTTAGGACTTCAGAAGACTTGTTTTTAAAGTGCCTGGCTTCCCTGCCTCACTCCCACCCCTCAACAATGATCCAGTTCTGCTGGAAATTTTCCAATTTATTTAAGATCTCATGTAGAAATAGTATTTCTCTATTTTAAAGTCAAAGTAATTTTAAAAACTTAGATACAATTTGTGTTAACTTGTAATGGCAGCTTTGGGTTGGAAGCATTGAAATGAGGCTGATAGTGATGTGAACAACATTCTGAGGGAAAGCTAAGTGAAGAAAGTGGGAATCCAACAGAAGTAGATGAATCATGAGGTGGCTGGAAC
Organism: Atrichornis clamosus; assembly: GCA_013400975.1. Classification (NCBI taxonomy): domain Eukaryota; kingdom Metazoa; phylum Chordata; class Aves; order Passeriformes; family Menuridae; genus Atrichornis; species Atrichornis clamosus. The sequence continues at coordinate 75,753 of WBMZ01008137.1, read as the reverse complement.
ATTGAGGAGGTGATACTTATTTTATTCTGTCAAACCCTTTTGTGATAAGGTAAATTCTCATGGTGGTTTAATCCAGTACCTGTCACTCATAGCAGCCTGGAAAAAGAGTAAAACAGTTTGGTAATCTTACTTTTTCTGAACACATACACCCAACTCTCCTAAAATGCATGTCTACTGAAAAATGAGGGGCTAATATATATGCTGAGTTCAGCTTTTCTCTACTTCTTAACAGGATTGCATGTATAGCATAGGGTGAGTTTAGAGTCCTGGGGAATCAAGTTGATAATACTTTGTGCCACACAAGAAGCTAAAAAGGTGAAAAGTTGCAGGATAACTTATTCTCTTTGGTTCTGGAATCTCCTGTGCTCTTCCGTGTTGTATGATGCAAGCAATTTCTGCTTGTCTATGCTGCACGTCAAAAGCTTGCTACCTTTTGCCATGTTGAACTCCCATGAATTAACATGGCAAATGTAGAACAAACTACATCCTCTCAGTTTGTGTCCTTTAATGCCAGCACCTGGGTTCACCATGAGAAGAAAACCTCAAAATGTCTTGCTGCTCTGTTTGAGTATAGGTAAAAAGCACTGAGATAGAATTTTTTTAGAATGTTCTTTAAAGATACCAATTTTCTCCCCATCTTTACTGGTAACTCCTGCACTTTATCATAACACTCACTTTAGAAAACACTCAGCTGAGACTGCTTGAGGAATCAGTGTTAAGGAAACTTAACTCCTAATCTCTGCTGCTGCAGAGTGATAGCTACAGATAAATGAGGCTGATCCCTTGGTAACTGGATAAATAGAAGTATTTTGTTGTTGCTGTTCTCCTGGGATGTAACTATTGATCCTCTTCCCTCCACAACGTTTTTTCCTTTTTTTTCCTCTTTTTTTTTAATTTGAAGTCAGTTCCCTGTCTCACTAAAGTTGGTGAGCTCTGTCATTTTCTTTATTAATATTATAAGTGGAGAGGAAACTAAAATAAAGTGGGATCTGTTTGTGATTCTGCGAGATTTGATTTTGCAGGTACTTTGTTTCTGTTCCTAGATCAAGGAATCCCTTTCCTTCCACACATGTGTGTACCTTCCTCCCACAGGCTGTGAAGTCTTCTGGTGAAGATTTCTCTATCCTGAAAAGAAATTATGCATTTAAAGAAGTTTTTCACTATTCCAAATCAGTTGACCTTTCTTCTCCCTCAGCATTGTGTAATTTAACCACCACATTACTGAAGGATGCTTCAGGAGATAGATCAGAGTTTCTTCCCTAACTTCTTTGTACTCTCAATTTTCTTATGTGTAAAAAAACAATGGTTTTGGTTGGTTTTTTCATCGTTTTTGGTTTTGTTTTTTGATTTCATATTTAGCTAAACTTGCCAAGTTCTTGATGAAAGTATACCAGATAAAATGAGGTATAATATATATAATATATATAAGGGAATAAAAAAGTGCATTGTACAAGAAACATGATTGTTGCTGATCAGTCAGCCAGAACAACCTATACCCTAGGTTTTGTTTTCAGTCACAACTAAGCATAACTGTGAGCATCAGGCATGTAACAGCAAACCATGTGAGGAATTCCATAGGGTTAGTTTAGTTAACAGGTATGTTAGAGAGACTGTAATCTTCTTTTAGGCATTCTTGAAATAAAAATAAAAAAACCCAAGTAATTATTCAAGGTGAATTATTTGCTCAGCTCTAGCTGTCACGTAATAATGCAGCCTTTGCAGCTGGCAATGTAGCCTGTATCTTCCTTACAACAGAGAAATGAATTGCAACTCTGAATTAGTGTGTGTGACTGCTGTACAGCATTACATAAACCCAAGGCAAACTGCACTTAATCCTTAAAGGATCCAATTCACAGGAAACATTTTCAAGTTTTGAAATCATTTAACTTTGCAGACTAGCATAGAAAAGTGTATTGTGTAGCCCTGGAGTGTATTGTGTAAACTTGCATAATATCCTTCCAAATCAGTTCTGTGTTATACCCCAGAGACAGGTATATTCTCAGTTCAGGCTTATGTTCTTAGAACAAAGCACTGACTTTGATTGACTGGGATTAATATGAGTCCTGAGTTGGAAGAAATTGCACATACACCAGCAGTGAAAAAATGTACATTTTTTGTGTGTCCGCTAAGAGTTCCTTTCCCATTAATTTGATTTAGAGACAAACACAAAAATAAGTAAATTTAAAAAACCCAAAAACCTTTGCAATGTTTGTCGTAAAAATTTAAAGAAATTGATGCATTTTGTGTGAAGTTTGATTTGTAGGGATGACTTTTTGAATTCTAAGCAAAATTTCTGCTAATATACAGAAATTACTGATGTCCGTGCAACACAATCTTTGGAGTTGATGTGTCAAAGAAACAGAAACAAAAATGTAGAAAATGATCTTTAAGCCAGGTGATTGATTTGTTTGTGATTCAGTCTAATACGAATGAGTCAGAAAAAGAAGACTTAGCAAGAAAAGCCTCTGTGTTGCTGTGTTTTCTATGTTAATGTGTAAGTATGAGAGTGGGATTATGCAGAAGGGAAGTTCAGCTAGCGGGAAGCTGCCTGGATGAAACACCATTCTGTTTTCTGCAGTTCGCTGTTCTTCCTTTTGCACCGTTGTTGTTGCGTAGGATGAGGTGCTGACGTACTCTCAGCACTTTGTGGAAGGTTGAGACAAGTCACACAGTCCCTGCCCTGCAGAGAAGCGAGCGAAGCACAGGGCATGCAGGACTGCGTTTAAGAGACTGTCTTCAGCTTGGCTTTGCTTTGAACTTTTCTGAGCCCTCCCGTTTGGCCTGATGCTGCTTTATCCACCTGAGACCGACAGTATCTCTTAGTTAAAGATATCCAAATTTGGATAGGGGAAATGTGGGGGGTTGTTCCATTGTTAAAAACAATCAAGCATTTATGCCCACTTTATTTGGCAGCTCTGGTTTCTCTGCTTTGGAGCAGACCCTTCAGGCTGAGGCCCTGACCATCTGAAAACCTGATTTTATTACAGATCTTCGATAAGTTAAAATCTGCTCATGCTCAGGAGATTGCCTGCATTTTAATTTATCAAATTGCTTCTTAAAAATATTCTTCCTGAATTAACTGTTTTCCAGGCACAGACCATAAGATCTGACTGCAGGTTTCTTTGGAATATGCAGGGGAAAAGGTACTTTGCTGGCCTCCAACCATTTAACCTGAATGTTTTTAATCTCCTCACCACTGCTAGAGGAAGTGCTAGTTCTTATGCTATGTCTCCAATTGCATGTGTGCTGAGGTAATTTAATGAAAATTACAGAAAAGGATGTCATGGTAGCAAAAGTAACTTTTTCTACGTTTTTTTTTCTGGAAATACATCAAGAGCTGGATAGGAGGCCTTGTTATAGAAAGATTTATATTGTGCTAAAGTGCAAATATCTGAATGACTTAGAAAACCATTCTTGGTCTTTCTAGGAAATAATCCATTCTAAGTTAAATATGACTGTCATAATTGTACTCCTAGATTGAACAGAAAAATCCCTCTTCTCTAGGAAATCTGAAGGAAGCAAGTGATTCTCAGACCCAGGTTAGTTCAAACCCCTTCTGCCTGAAATTGGGGTAATCTTTGAAATTTAGGAAAACATTCCAGTAAAAAGCTAGAGAGAGGAAGGAGAAGACCCTTGAAAATTAGGATGAAAGACATTTTTTTCTAGATAACAATGGGGAAAGCAGTGTCTTGTACTTACATTTTCAAACTGCTGCAAAATTTGTCGGTTAATGAATCCTAGAGGGCCTGACTGAGCAGCAGATCTTTACTTACATGAATTGTTCAAAGCTGCTGAAGTGTTCTTGATAGCTCCTGCAAGGGGGCCATGTGTGTACGGAAGGTAAGACTGGAGGTTAGTTTTGTGCACTTGATTAGAGACAGGGAGATTTAACCTTTAACCTCATTTAACAACTGGAAACTAAAGCCTTGCAAACCACTGTGGTCTTCAGAGCTGAGAACTGGATGAGAAAAAATAGCATTTACTAGAAGATTTAGTTAAAAAGAAAAAACAACACCCTCCCACAAAACAGTTTCTCCCAAGTGTTACATCCCAGCTGTTCTGCATTTATGTTCTTGCTATCTTTATTTGAACTAAAATCTTTCAAAAGAATAAACCTTTTTCTTGACTGGTGGTTTAACATTATAGAATATCTTGAGTTGGATGGGATCTGTGAGAATTGTTGAGTCCAACTCCTCACTCCACGAAGGGCAAGTAAAGTGAATGAGACAGGAAGGGAAGTCAAGGCAGGAATGTATTGTGAACAAGGAGTATCATTGCTCTCCAAAATGTCAGTTTGCTGTTGCTATTCCTTTTCCTGCTATCAAAGCTGAAAGGCAGTAACAAAATGTAGATACTGTGTAAGTATGAAAGTATGAAGTAACACAAAGTCAAGAATGGGAATTGGGGGCTGGGGGCAGGGACTGTGCAAAGGACGCACAGAGATTTACAGTAAAGATCACACAGGAGTTGAGGAAGTAAAATCTGTATGACCCTGAAATACAGGTCTTTTATTGTTATTTACGAAGCTACAAAGTTGACAAGATTGGAGACTGTGGGTTTTAACATGATGTTGTAGGAGACCTTGGTGTGCCATGTTTTGTTTCAGCAGGATACTAAATGCTCCATTTGCTTTGTGTGGAGAAATTCCTGCTGATTTAATTTGATCTAATTGCAGTCTTAAAGAAATGTTATAAGAATAATTGTTTGTTTTCTTTACAATTGCTTTAGCTTACTCATTTAGCCGAGAGCATTTCATTCAGATGTAGACACAAGAGGATTGATTCAGATTTTGGTGGGACAGATTTGCATCCAGATAGGACAGTGCAAACTGCAAGGGCAACTGCACCACAGGGATGTTTTATTTTAGGGGAGGGAAAATAGCCATGCAGAAGTATTGTCTGTCTTAGACCTTCTCCGTGGGAACATTGCGCCTTCCACACAGTCATGGGAAGACTGCTTCTCAGCAGACTTGAAGCTGTCAGATAAGTTAACTGAGCCCAGGCTGCTGTCTGTAGACTGTCCCTAGTACCTGAGCTAGCTCAGGTTTTCCTAAACTAAACTGCTTTGTGTACTAACCCGTTTTCAAAAATTGTGTTATTTTAGGGCCTGTTATTTAATACCAAGCTTTTGAAGAAGTGCCTTACTTCTCTCCTTCATTTTTCACCTGAATTTTAGATTTAGATATGCGTCCCTGTGTTAAAAATGCCAAACTGCTGTGCTCCTAGGCTTAAGAAATGTTTGCAGGATTATGGATAGCATTAAGAGTTTTTTGACAGTATCAAACATCACAGCATTGTTTGTGCTATTGAATAAGACTGAAACATGACCCACAGTGCTTTGAAAAAGGAATGATTGAAATTAAAATCCATCTTTATCCTCAGTAGTTCTATTGTGCTTTTTCTATTTATAATTGAAAGGTGGGGGGTTTTTAGGTTGATTTGTATAGGCAGGTTAGACAAATTGCATGTTTCTGTGATGTGATTCAATGAACATCAACTGAAGGAACAATTTTCAGAGTCTGATTTGCTCAATGTGTGTCCAGGCACACTTAGCAAAAGTATTAAAAATGGAGATCCAGCTAAACTTCTTAAAAGGCTGTGGCATAAAGAGGTCTACATTAATACAAAATTTTAATTTCATGGTGGATGTAGGAGCAGCACTAAAACTCTTATTCAGAAATATAGGTTTATCCCACATGGTGGTTTTGGACAGAGAGTATTCCTTATTCCTGTGCTCCAGACATCTGGGGTGGGTTGATATCAGGAGCTGCTGGTTTTGAGACTTTAGCCAGACATTGTTCTATGTCTAACTTCTGACAGACATTTAAAAGCACAAATAGCCAAAACTCCTGTCCACTGCTGTCTGTAGATGGTCTAAGACTGCACAGGGTATTGGACATTTGTGCCTCCTGTTATCTGAACTGGCAACTTCCATATCCTCTGAGTTTGTACAAACTGGCCACTTATTTGTAGCATTTTTATAGTCACCATTAAAATGCAGTTAAGGTTAAATGATGCAGATTCTGGTGAAGCCTCCTGGCTTATATTGTGAATAAGCCTGGTAGGGCCCAGTTGACATTTAAAACTCTCCATCACAGTAGGTCAAGTAGTGAAATATAATCCATGCTGTATTTTGAGAGACAAATAAACACCTTAATTTTAGTAACAATAATAGAAATCTTAACTGTAACTAAATCATGTGGTTGCTACTCATCTCTAAAATAAATGTTTTTATTTTGTCTGTACTGTAATGTGCCTCAACAGAGAAAATTGATTCAGTTGTGTAGTAAACTGCAAAATCTTGCCAGGCTGTAGTTTACAACATGAACGGTTGTTTCTGTTCGTGCACCAGGCAAATCACTGAAAGTGCAACTTCAGTTTGTTGTCTCTGTAACACTTACTCTGGTTTCTGTGGCACAGATACTCAGGCTTTTTTAAGGTCTAATTGGAGGAAGAAAGTAATTAAAACCCCTGGTTAATGAAAAATAGTATATTCTTTGCAGTGCAGTTGGTCATTCACTTCTGTTTATGTGTTGCAGTTTGCACTTCAGAAATCTTAAGAAAATCCAAGGCAGCAAATCACTTCCATGCATCACCTCCTGCCAGCTGTGCTGTGTTGGAGGACCAAACTACGGGCTATTCAGTGGCTGTCGAGTTGTACAATCGATCTGTAGGACAGATACTGAATACTCTACCTTAATGCCACATGGTAGATCTGTTTTTTCTGGCTGACAGGTGTTCATTGCCTTAAAAAAATGCACCAAGAGGAAAAGTTATTTTTTCTCTAGTGTCTTTACTTTCCTTGATCTTCCCTCTGTAAAATCCTGAGGGTGCAGGCGAGGGAGCTGTGCTGGGAAAGTCACTGCGGCAGCCACTGTGGATCAGCATCACAGATAACACTATTTGCTAACACCTGATTTCCAGGATGTGCTTAGTGCTGCACAGCCACTGTGGTACCATGAGCAATATTTGGCCGTTCCATCTTTGGATCTGCTGAGACTGTGTCAGATCCCAATTCTGTGCTTCAAACATGCATATGAAGGCAGATCAGGAAGGGACCTGACCTAGATTCTGGTGTTGGCTGCTGTAACAACTATTACTATTGATTTGAGAATGATTCTAACATGAATATTTTATCTGATGTACTGAAAATCCATGGATTCGTGTGAATCCCTTCAAAATCCCTACTGACTTGGAAGACCTGCAGCACATAAATCCATAGCCTCATCTTCTCACTCAGCTATCACACCAAAACTGCACCATGCCTTCCAGACACCCGGAACCCAAAAGTGGATTGAGTAGGTTATCAGCCAAACACATATTCCACGAGTCATATTTTTTTAGAGTAGAGTGGAATATCTTCTGAGAGCTCTTCAATCTTTCCTCTTGTAAGAGTGAAAAAAACAAGGGCTGTTGTGGTATCAAGGCAATACTGCTGCAATGTGTGGTTCTTTTCTCAGAATCAGCAAAACACCTGACTCAGTTGCAATAGTCAGATCTTCATTACTGGTGCTGCTTTCAGGAGGCAGAGTGGATCCGGCTTGACCTTATGCCTGACTCAGGATGAACTGGCAGTGGTAATAGAGACATCATCTTTTCACTTATAAGAAAAATAACAAATTTGATGTGGAGAAGAAATTGGGAAGGAATAAATCTGGAAACAGAAGGTTTTATAAAATAATTATCCACTGTTTAAATATATCAGGGTTTGGGGACTTGTTAATGTAATTAAAACAAACAAGCAAACACAAAAGGCGGAAAACTGTTTGGCTTTTCAATGCATGCTGAGCTGACAGTGGAAAAGGTCCTCAGCCCACAGATCCAGCAGGGAATATAAATGATTGATGGTAGAAGCTTAGATCATCCACTTTAAGTGTGATTGACAGATAATGTTCCTGGCAAATGTCTGGAATTCAGCAAGCTGGGAATGAGAAATGCAAAGTACTGACAAACAAATGGCCATCTGCATTTCTGTAGCTTTTTAATCTTTCTTCAGAGGTAAGGTGAAGTATATAAAACCTGGAGTTATACATAAAAAGAGGCTTTTGGCTTAGGTTTCCTAATGCAGCCGTTAGACTTTGCCAACCACCTTCTGACACACTTTTAAATATCCCTGTACCCTTCTTGTTTTCCATTTACAGATGGTTTTGATAAAACACCTACATAGTCTGCCCCCCTTTTTTTTGATTCCTTTTTCCTGAGTGATTGATCTTCTTTGTGCAGTACATATAGACAAAGGGAGATGGTGTGCAATTCCTCATTATGCTTAAGAGGCAACTTGTTCTAATCCAGTGCAAGTAATACTGGGTGGAATTTTAATTTCTTCTTGCTATATAGATTTCTACTGCTCCTTCCTCCCCCCCCCATTTTTCTATGAATGTCGAACATATTTTTTTTAGATTCTGACAATCAAATACTTTTGGTATGCATCATTTAGAAAATGGACTTGACAGAAACAAAGCAGTGTGGTGCTTTTGCACGTGTGCCTTGCTTTGAAAACCGAAATACAGGGGAGGATTGATTTTCGACTAGATCACTGGCGGTTAACTTCAAGGAAATTTTTTAATGAAAGAAAAGAGTATAACTTCTTTGGGGTTTTTAGTTTGTTTCTTAAAAACAGAGGCTTCTGTGATCCGGCTCAGTTTGTGGTTCATGTGTTGCTTTTCTCTGGTTTGGCTCAGCGAGCACGCAGCAGACGCAGCTCCTTCCTGTGCTGTTCTTGCCACTAATGGGAAGTGGCTCCCTGGGGTGGCAGGAAACTGCAGGAGGGAGATTTTTTTGGAGGGAGAAGTTACAAATAGCAGAGGGAAACTGCGGTTGCTGCCAAAGGTGAAGGACACAGTTGTGTCTTTCTGTGTTATGTGAAAAGCAGAGTTAAGTTTAAAATGAGTAAGACATAACTAACTTCTGTAGTATGTCACTTCTGAGGTAGGCACAGCAGCACCATGCTGTTTGTGCTTGTGTTGTACTAATTATTTGTCATGTTACTGTGGGGCGGTAAAATAATTATTGTCATTTTTAAGTAGGGAAACTTGTCTAGAGATGTTAAGAAACACACTTAGAAATGAGCTGGAATTCCTCTCCCTTGTGCTTGGACTATCAGCTCTAACTGTTGCTCATCAGTGATGGCACATTTCAATGCTTGATAGATTCCAGCGCGTTAATTAAAACAGTTGTTTAGCTAATTGCCTGGAAGATTGTTAGTAAAAGCATATTTATTCCAAAGGCAAACAATCCATTTTTACCCAGTGAAGCATATCAGTTTTTATGGTGCATAAAAATTGTTTCATTTCAGTTTTGAATATATTGTGTATTTGTCTGTCTAAAAGCCTTGTAGTTGAAGATCTGTTTTAAGTGCATGAAAGCTTTTTTTTTTAGCCATTTTTAATGTATCTACTAAAAAAAGCATATGTTTAAATAATTGAAAATATGAAAAGTCATTGCTATTAAAATGAGAAGTTGTTTATTGTACTGGTCTATTGGACTACCACCATTCCGGCTGATGTTCAGCCATTGTAGTATTTCCAGATGTTGGTGTTGTCCTATGTAAGGAGACTAGAGATGGAAGAAAGGTTATCATTATGGTGTCTTTGCCTAATTTTGTGAGGGAAAAATGTGCTAACAGAACGGTGGTTTCAGTGGATATACACATTTAAAATTCAAATAGGGTCTATGCTCCTCCAAAGTGATCAGGGTCTAAACTGATCCATGGCAGGTGGATGACTTAGGGCTTCCGTGGGAGATTGGGAGTACATCAGTTATTGCACTTCGGGATAGCTTACCATAAAACTGATAGCTTCTCCTCAAAGAGAAAGGACTTGTAATCCAATGGAAGAGATTAGGTAAGGGTGGAAGTACAGTTGAAGGGCTGAGATGGGAGTTCTGAGTTTGATTTAGAAGTTTTCTTGACCTCTTTATTCATGGTAGTTCTCTTGACTTTCATATAGGCTTTCATGTGTTTATTTAGGAAATGAAATCTAAAAGGGCCTGGGTGAAGTCAATAAACTAATATATATTTTGGTGCTTTGGATTTAAGAATTGCTACTGGCAAAGTATTACTTAAAAGACAAGGGACCGTTCCTACCACAACGTGATAGATGTGAATGTATTTGCACGTCATTTGTCTTAAGAGAGATGTGCAGTGGTGATACAGCACAGCACAAGTTTGAGAGGAAAACACATTTCAAAACAAGAACAGTACAGCTTTTCATTATCAAGATAACAACTGAGTATTCCTGTTTTGTTAACATTATGTATTGGAAAACAGGGGGAAAAAGACCATTATTCTGTAACAGAGCTTGTAGCTTTCTCCTAACACTCCCTTTTGTGCCCAGCCTGAGCTGGAGTGTAACCAGTGAAGTCCTGACTGGGGGCTGCTCCTCAGTTAGATTTTGGTGTACTGGCCCTGCACTGTAGTGCCCAGACTGGTGCAAAGGCTGCACTGCAGTATTCCACAGCAGGCATTTCGCTGGCTGCCCCAAGCTCATAAACACATGCACATGGGAATGGCTGCTTTCTTCCTTCCAGTGTGAAACAACTAAACATTCACGCCTTCTCATTGTTATGTTGGTGATAACTAATCTGCACCCTTCTTGGTTTGGACTGTTTAGTTGCAGCCTGTAGCTGCACTGATGTGTTGTACAAGATGGTTGTACTGACACAGCAGTGGGTAATTGTTAGCCAGATCAAGAAAACCCAACACCACAGATGTAAGAAACTAATCCTTTGTGAGACACTTAAAAGAAGAAAGGAAAAAAAGCATTTTCTCTTAATTAATATCTTTGAAAGGGATCGGAAGAGAACATGAACCAAGAATGAACCACTTAATTTTTAAAGAAAGACCTTTATTGATATTTAAAGGGGACTTGTCACATGAAACACTTTTAAATTATTATTTATTCTTATGAAATTATGCTAGGTTGGTGTAATTAAGAAAAGATAGTGGAAAAAAGTTATCAATTAAATATTTCAGTTATTTTTATTCAGACAGAGTTTTTTCTTCTGACCACAAAAATAGAAGAAGCTTGACTGCATAAATGAGATGCCTGTTCTTTTATATTTTTGATGGAAATAGTGCTGTTATTGAAAACAATGCTGCTGATTTTCTTTAGGCAAGGGAGACGTTTTTGGTGATGTGTTCTGGAAGGAGTCGACCCTCGCCCAGTCCTGTGCAAATGTAAGGGCTTTGACTTACTGTGATCTTCATGTGATTAAAAGAGATGCCTTGCAGAAAGTGCTGGAGTTCTACACAGCCTTTTCACACTCCTTCTCTAGAAATCTCATTTTGACCTACAACTTGAGAAAAAGGGTAAGTAGCTTTGATTTTAACATACATCATATAAATGATCTCACTTTTAAGGACTGTCTGCATGAAAAACTGAATTGCTCGAATTCTGGCATTTTTCATGGACCCTCTGTATAAGAAGAATTTTCAGAGTTTGCCTGAGAGACACTGCTAGCATGTAGACTCAGAAGGCCATAAGTATTTATCCAGTGCTAGCTTTAGAGGGAGTTACTCTGTGTATATGTGGAAGTATCATACATTTTAGGAAGTAGACAGATTCCAGCATATTTGCAAACAGTCATGGACTTGTGATAAACAGTGTTCTTTACTTAAAGCTGCTTTAGTTTGTAAAGCAGCTAAAATATTTTAGGGGTGTTGCCTGAAATCACAAGGAAACTGACAGGAAAGATATAAAATCTAATATATGGAACAAAAGTCAAGAACACACAATGGAAAAGTAATATGAACATGACATTCTATCAAGAGTTGTTTCTTTTATTATAAATCATGTATTGGATTTACTTATATATAGTGTTTCCATTTTCTTATCCTTGATTTTTTGTCTCTTTTCGTTCCTTGCTGCGTGCCAGTTCAAGTTATTTTGTCAAATGCAAGTCATCATAATCTAATAGCCCAGTTTAAATCCTCTCTGTAATCTTCAGTGAACAACCTCTGCAGAAATTTATTAAAACTGTAGTAGGTATAGTTCAGATAATACGATTTTATGATGCAAGGTGGAAGACAATAATATTAGATTGGAAAGAAATTCATTGGAGAATCTGTACTTGCTTTCAAATACTAGATATAAGGATACTTGAGATCAGCTAAAGAAATATATTTGATAGGAGATTTTTCTGTTCCTAAAAACAGTTCTCCATAATAACTTCCAGGTGCCAAGTAAGTTCTAGATAATTACACCTGAAAAAATAGAAGTCTTTTAATTTTTTTAATCTCTTTTGTAAAATTAGACTTTACAACTAGACATTTTAAAAAATGTTTTATTTTTTATACATACAGTTGGCATACTGAAATTAAAGTAGTGTGATGCATATGTTATCACTATCAAAGAATTCAGATTTTTAGTGTTGGACAAAGAAGAATGTGCTATCCACACTTCAGTGAAATAAGTCGAAGCTCTGGTAGAAAAGGGGTGTAATTAAAAACAAAGAAACAAATTTATACTTGAGGATTTCCTCATAAAACATTTTTTTTCAAATGACATTTGAGTTCCTGCAGGACAAGGAGAAGGTACACAGCTGCAAACATATTAAGAGAGATGTCTGTTAATAAACAGCTACTTACCTGGTGTTAGTTAATGTAAGAAATAAAATAAATGAAAGAATTTGACATTGATGTCACCTAAAGAATCAGTATTACTGACTGACTTATTTTATAATTAACTCCATGGGTAATGTGGTAAGATGCTCTCAGAATATGTAACTACTTCTTCTCTTTTTCTAACATCTGTAGAAATAAAAAGCTTTGAGGCATAGAAGGACCAACTTTCTCAAAGCTCAGTGCTAGCAGAATCACATAATTTTGGACCTGCTCTGAACAAAAAGTCCCAATTTTAGGAACAAATACCTACTCCAGAAGTGTCACTGTCCCTCCATGTTTATTGGCATAGCTTTTCTCAGCCCAAAAACATTTACAAATTTACAAAACATTTTTTAGCCATAGTGTCATAACTTCTGTGCTTTCAATTTTCCACACAAAATGTTCCTAATGAAAAGGTACTTTTTATGATAGCAATTTCCATCCAGTTATTCAAATAATTGGATTTTAACTGAGTTGCAGTCAGCAGAAAAGTGGCATTGATTGATAATGGAAGCGAGAGTTTGATGGTTCTAGGTTAACAGACTATATTTATTTATTTTATTAAAAGAGGGCTGATTGCAATCAGAATGCAAATGTTAACTAGTGTGAATAATATATGCTCTTGGAAATGCATGGAAGGTACGATACTTTAGAGATTTGAGGTAATGCACATTAAAAGACAGCTTTTTAGAGTTTAGAATTTAATCTGGTTTAAATATCTGAGACTTTTTTATAGAAATAGCTCCCCAGCCTGTCACTTCTAACACTTCTTCTGGTCTATTTCTGCAAATGGAATTTTGTAGAATTAAGATGAACTAGTACCTTCTGTTAGTTACATTTGTGATGTATTGCATACCCTTTGGAGTATAAATACCAGAATTAAACTTTTCATTTCAATAAACATTTTCATCTCTGGCTCCAAAAGTGTTCAGCTAGTTGAAGTGTAGATACGGTATGTTCATAGCAAATATATTCATAAAGATTCCAAATACATGAAAAAGCAGATTTGGGCACTTTTTTTTTCCAGAAGGATCTCATGTATATATTTCTAGACTTGGTTATTCCTCTGAGGTGTCCCCACGTTCAGGGTGCATATGTCTTCAGCTGCCCGTGGTACTGAGTCTCACTACACAGTGCAAGGTGCTTTGTACCCAGGTTTCACTCAGCTTAAGTGAGCTTTAGCATTGACCCGTTTTTTCACCGTGTTCACAGATTCTTTGGCTGCTGAGTCTCCTCTAGTGATCCCTGGCGGAGCTGGGACTCCCTGTCCCAGGCCCTTTGGTGCCTGTGAGCAGTGCTGCCCTTAGAGATGTTGCTGGCTCTGGATCCATGTGCTGATGACTGTGACAGAAATAAGCAGACATGCAGGTGCATTGCCAGGTACCAAAACTGGTCAAGTGGTCTTGACCTTAGCTAATCCTAGAGCTGGATTTAGGCAAAGTAAAAAGCAACTTCTCTCTGTTCCTTGTGCTATTCTTCCTACTCGTCTTGAATGCAGTTGGAGCTGAGCTTGGAGGACCCTTCTGGTCCATGTATCCCCTTTATGCCTTCCATGGAACTGGGCTGCAGATATAAAATGTTACTACTCATACTTAAAGACTTTGTGGCAAAGGGAAGTTTCCAGTGTTCTGTCCCTGGCATGTCATTACTGTCCTGTGAAAGCAATTTCCTTTCACTCACTTTCTCAACAAAAGCCAGTGAAATATTCTCTTTTATAAAAGTGTCAGCTTGCTGTCAGGTGACTCCCTGAGCAGTTTCCTCAAGTGACTGAAATCCCTCCTGAAGTTATTAGCTGTCTAGTTACCTCTGACTGGAGCTCAGACTTAGAAAACTTTTTATTTTTCCTAAAGGGGAAGAAAAAGGAGAACTTTCTTAATCTCTTTCTGCTGCCAGTCATTGAAATTTTCATCTAACTGGGAACAGGGGGAGGAATCATCTGCTGCATTTGTCTTTCCACCATCCTAAGAAACTGGAACTGCAGTCTGTGCCTGCAGGTGGCTGTATGCTGGACTTGAGGACTTTGCAGGTGAAAGGAAGCTGCTAGAGGTTATTTCAGAGCAATACCTGTTGTAACCATGTTGTGAAATTAAAGCAGGTTGACTTGATGTTTGTCTCCATTTTTGGAATCTCGGAAAGAAACCACTGTGTAGACCCTGGGGGTATGTGGGATAGTCAAGTGACAGACTCACCCTTACGGAGGGTATGCTAGACAAAATAAACACCACAGGTTAGAAGGGCAGCATGATTCACAGGCTGGATGGAGATCTGGTTTCTCCCACCAAATATTTACATGCTCCTGGTTTTCGAAATTTGACATCATAGCTCCAGGATGGTAGAAGCATAAGAAGAGAAAAGCTTGCATGATAACCGCCTGTTGTTGTCTTCGGCTTGTGATGAGGTGCAAGTTTGTTGGCACCTTCTTTAGGAACGGGAAAGGCCTTTGGCAAGTGTTCTGGTTTTGGCAGTTGCTTCTTTCCATGTGTATGAGCTCTGTGACCAGTATTAACTTACACTGGGTTGTACCACGGTGGATTTGCTCAGTTCATTCTGCTGCAGCCATAAATGATCGTTATGGTTATTATAGCTCAAATGACTGCACACACTACATAAAAGGGAGAATTCTTATACATAATTTATTATGCTGAGATTTCTCTAGTAAGCCATTTTAGCCTGGATAGAGATTAAATGACTAATTCTGAATAATTTGGTATGTCATGATAGAAAGCAAAAGTAGCTTTTCCAGAAGCTGAAATTTGTATCGTGATATAAAAGAAGGAGGGCAATAGGATGTAGGTATGTTACTGGAATTTCGTAAGAGTGAAAGAAGTGGCAAAGAACATTCTGCGTTTTTACAAATCAAACATGATTTAGTGAGCTAGAGCCAAAGTTCCTAGTCAGAACATATTTCTTGAGAGAGCAGTGATTGTAACAGAATAGTCTCTCTCCTTGGCAGTGTAAGAGCACTTGCTTTTGTACATGTAGTGGTGTGTTTATTCTATGGTATTACAACTGTGCCAGTGGACAGGATTCCCACCATCTCTTTTTAAAATGTAATTGTGCTTTCCTCTTCAGCATTAGCTTATTCTTTCTTCTTTTTATAGTGTAAGCTCTAACTAGAGAGAGAATCTCTTTCAAATTATGCATTTCAGCTAGTACTTTGTTAAGCCCTGATTTTAAATCTCAAGGGGTGTTGGCAGCAGTTTGTTTTCAGAGGCAGTCCATGGCCTTATATTCTGCCTTTCCACATGACAAGTTTTAAAATTCTTTTTCACGATAGAGGTTCAAAATGGTGTCTCAGAATTCTTTCTGATACGCAAAAGGCTGAATTGCTGGAAGGTTTTTACAAAGCTTTCTTACACTGAGAAGAGAAGTGTTTTAATTTTAGAATATTGTCCCATTTGATGATGGATTTCATAATGGTCAAACTGACAGCCTGCTTCTTTTTTCTGTGTTTATACTCACCAAAACAATCCCACAAGTCCTGTGGGAAGAGGAGTTTGATGTTTGACTGGCATGCATCTCGCAGCACTGAAAACCAAGGACATTGGACATGACTGAGATGTCTGGAAGGGCCTGTGGCTTGGGAATTATGCCATATTAGCTGTCCAGGAGACAAAGTTGTCAATTTCAAGAAAGCTTTCCAAATGCAAATAAACACTTAAGTACTTTGTTCTTTCCTATGCTGCTTTTTAAAAGCTGTTCTTGTGTTCATGGTTTCTCCATGTCAACCTAAACAAAAGGTGTTTTATTTTGTTTCTTCACTGGCAGATTCCATATTGCATGTTTGCATCTTTTCTCTGACCTTGGACATCTTAACTTTTATCTGTCCCTAACAGAGAACTGTTTAGCTAGCCCACAGGTTTTTGGGCAAACAGACTTTACACTCTGTACTGAAAGTGCTCTGAGGCGTCCTGTGTGTTGTTAGGTTTGCACGTCTTCTGTGGATAATTTTAATGATGTGATAATAATATGTGTGTCGATGAGTTGAAAGCCCACGCTCTCAGGAAGACGTGCCCTTGGATTTCTTCCTTCTCCTTAGTTTGTTGGATGCCTCCAGGTAAAACCTTAACATCCAGGCTTGGAGAGGATTTGACGAACTGCAACCACTTAACATTCATATATCTACAGGGATGGTTGAAATATGTGATTGTGTTCAGTCAAGGTAACTTCATTACCTTTCTGTGGCATCATCTTAAAGTTTATTTTCCAAAACTTCCAAATTCTAAACTTGTTTCTGTTCTATTTAATGCACATGGCCTCGAGCCTTAGGCTCCTGTGCTTATAGAGAGGAAGATCTGGCTAGAGACTAATAGTTTATATAGTGGGGATGTGTATGTACAACAGAAAACATAATTAACTAAGAAGTTCTAAGACACTGTGGTGGGTTGACCTTGGCTGGTTACCAGGTGCCCACCAAGCTTCTCTATCACTTCCCCCTACTCAGCAGGACAGAGGGAGGAAAATAAGATGAAAAGCGCATGGGTCGAGATAAGGACAAGGATCAATTGCCAAGGAGATCAATTGCCATCATGAAATAAACAAACTTGACTGAAGGAACTTAATTTAGTTTATTACCAACTATTTAGAGTAGGATAATGACAAATAAGAAAAAAGTCTAAAAAACACCTTCTGCCCATCCCTTGCCTTCTTCACAGGCACAAACTCATTCCCAACTCTTCTATCTCCTTCCTCTGAGCAGTGCAGGGAGTTGGGGAATGGGGGTTGTGGTCAGTTCATAATGTTTGGTCTCTGCCCTTCCTTCCTCTTCACTCTCTTCCCCTGTTCCAGTGTGAGGTCCCCCTCATGGGAGGCAGTCCTTCACAGACTTCTCCAAAGTTGGTCCTTCCCACAGGCAGCAGTTCTTCAAGAACTGCTCCAGTGCGGGTCCCTTCCACAGGGGGCAGTCCTTCAGGAGCAGGCTGCTCCAGCGTGGGTCCCCTGGGAAACCACAAAACCTGGACAGGTGACCTGCTCCTTCACGGGCTCCCCTCGGTGGCCTGCAGGTAGATATCTGCTCCACTGTGGGCTTCCATGAGCTGGAGGGGATAACCTGCACCTCCACAGTGTTCACCATGGGTGTCACCATGGGTTGCTGGAAAACCTCTGCTCCAGCCTTGGGAGCACCTCCTCCCCCTCCTTCTTCCCTGACCTTGGTGTCTGCAGAGTTGATTCCTTCACATATTGTCACTTCTCTCTCTCTGCTGCTGTAGTGCGGTGTTTTTCACTCTTTCCTAAGTGTGTCACCACAGAGGTGCTACTAACATCTCTGATGGGCTCAGCTCTCGCCTGCGCTGGGTCTGTCCAGGAGCGAGCTAGAACTTGCTCTGTCCTACACGGGGATGGGTTCTGGTGCCTTCTCACAAAAGCCACCTCTGCAGCCCATCTGCTATCAAACTCTTGCCACATAAACCCAAAACAGACAGCAAAACTATTCTGTTGCTTTTATTCGGTACATGATACGTTGTCATGTAAATTTTAGCTGTGATAAAGCTTTGTGGGTAAGCAGCAAAATGCTTCTTTAGAAGATCTTAAATGACTAATCCCTTCTAAACTGATTTAATGAGTTCATCACATGTTTGAGATGCCTTCTCCTACTATGAATAATGAGTAATTTGTCATACATTTTGGTGCTGTAGTATAATGTCTGTGCAGTTGTTAGAAAGAAGTAACTTAGTACACCAAGCAAAGCAAAATGTGTATTTCCTCATAGGAATATTAAGTTGTTGAAATTCTGATAGGCCATTCACTAGTAAATCCCATTAAAAGTAACTTAGTCATCAATAGGTATTAATAATCATCAATAAAGTAAATTGATGAAAGAGCTGGTAAGGGTGAAATTTGAATTACAATTCACCTTAAAATGGAAGAATATAATTCTTTTATGAAGCTGATATTAAAGCCATAACTGTCTTGAAGTATCTTCAGTAAGAGAATATTTTCTATTCTGTGCTATGGTAGATTTATAGGTTTTCCCACATTGGTCACTAAATACTTAACTGTCATTTGCATTCTGATCACTGAATTAGAAATTTGTGCAGACTGGACTTATAAAACCAGAATTTTGACTGTTTCGCAACGTGTTTTTGAAGTATGGAAAACCATGTCAATGTTTTGTCGATGAAAGACATTCCTATTATATGTCAGTACTTGGAAGGAAAATGCAGTAAATGGAACAAGTTCTGGTCAACCAGAAACTGAGGTTAAGCACTTCATTCGTTAATCCAGAAACAGAATTGATGTTTCATTTTATCACATTTGGAGGAGATCTGCTTGAATTGTTTTTCAAAGGCTTTTTTTTCTCAGTGACCCATAAAATACTCAGCCTTAAATATTAAAAAAAAAAATCTGCCCTTTTTGAAATCTGTAGAGTGTTCATAAAGTCTTTCTATATATGGGATACCTGTTTCAGGTAGATGAAAAATACAGTTAACAAGGGTGATGATGAATTAAAATAATATTGGTTTTCATAGTATTTTAATCCTTAGAAAAAGACACATACGTCTTTTGTGAAGCTATTTTCAGATGAGTAATAGAAAGTTGACATTAAAAAAGGGGTTTGTCTCATTTTAACTTGCACAACCACCCACACCAGATTGTTTATCCCAACATATGAAAATGCATTACTTTGATTTTTACCCTCCTCCACCCACGTAGACTAAAGCACAGAAATAATTTTAATACAGAGAAAGGTTACTCAGAGTGAATGAGGATTCCCCAGGATAGCTCCCCCAAGCCTTTTTAAAATAGCAAATGAATTTCCTGGGAACGGAGGAAATTCTAAATGTTGGCCCACCACCAGGGACAGAAGATGATAATCCAAAAGACAGTGTAGCTGCTCTTACACAGTCTGGGAATCTAGTCTTCATTGTGAAAACAGTGAAATTCTCACTGGTATTTTTACAGTAGGAAGGATTAATCCCAAATTTAAACTCATGCTTTTTCCTACTATTGTGTTGATTTTAAAAAATGGAAGCGTAATATGTGTAGTCTGTCGGCATCTGTAGTGTGTTCAGTATGAGCCTGGCACACTGCCACCTGCTCACAGTTAAGTGTAATGAGGTGCCTTGGTCCAGTTCTGCACCATGCTTGCAAAGAGGAATTCAGAGGAATTCAAGGAATTCCTACCCTTTCTCCAAAGCAGTCTTCTACTGCTTACTATGACTGAGTGGCCAGAGCTTGAAAATCGTTCTGTATTTCTAATTAAAAAAATATATTTTTTTAATTGGTGCCTGTCATCTCTGTGTATATGTGTGCATATATGTGTGTATATATATATATATGTACATATGTACAGTGACTGGCCTATTGTTGAAGCTCCCAAGTAATGTCACACACTCTTTCTAATACATGTGTGCTGTTACCCAGACCTTTTTGCATGTATGTGCCATGTTCTATCATGTATTATAACTGCACTAATTATGTCAAGGCCTTGGTAACCTCTGTGGCCTGGTGTTTGTATTTTGTGATATATCCTGATGCTTCACTGTGGAGCACTTCTGACCAAACAAAAAAAAAAACAAAACCCCAAACAAAAAACCAAACAAACAAACAAAAAAGGAAGCCAGAACGGTGACTTAATACCCTCCTATATTATTTTGTTTCTAAAAATGATCCTTCTGGTCTGGGAAGCAGCTGGGTCCAGGACAAACTTAGTAAAAGGGTATGATTTCCTGGCATAACAGCTTTGTCCTTCTGGTCTTCTCTAGGGTCACTAAAAGCTGAACTCATAGGACTGCAGATCCAAGCACTCAACCTGTTAAAGGTAGTCCAAGAAGGAGAGAGAATGTAGATAACTGTACAATAAGAGAGCTGAGTTACAATGGCCAACCTACATCCTTAAGCAATCAAACTTTATAATCTAAGTGATCGGATTGATCCTTTCTTCAGCACTCTAATGAAAGCTGAAATGATTGCCCTCTATTAAAAAACAAGACAAATTCTGGAAGTTGCTGCTAGTTTTGTGTAGAGACTTCATGATCCTGACTCCAGATCAAACCCTACCTACAGGTCCTCTGTTTTCTTGCTTAAATGTTGAGACCTGTATTGTGACTGTGAGCTCTTGGACAGTGAGACAAAGGAGGTCCTTTCCCTCTTTGTGTACCTGAGCCAGGTCTCCACAGTTCCTCCAAGGGCTCTATGCACCGTGGGCATAAAAGAAGTAGCTCAACCTTAAATGCAACAAATCCTGTTAAGAGTTTGTGTGAAACAAAGCAGTTTCCCAGCTTGATCTGTAAACGCTGGGAGGTGCCCATTGTGTTTGTGTCAAACTCACCCAGTTGTAGACAACTGATGACCTACCCTTGAGAACCAGCCTTTTAGTTGCCTCTGAACGAGCATCTTGCTGGGGGAGAGCAGCCAGGAGTGTGTCACATTCCTTAGTCTCAAGCCTGCTGCAAGAGGGTCCCACAGGTAATACAGTGTCTGATGTCAACCTGCTCTGCAGGCTGCTGCCCGTTCCAGCGTGACACTGGAGTGTTTGACTGCTGGATGTGAAGTGGAGTAACTACGAGGTGTGGCCTTGTGAAGGGTTCTGCATTTCAAATCCAGTACACTTTGCCATCATGGGAATGACCCAATTGCAAACAGAACTTGATAGGGCACCTTGCCAATCACCGGCTATAACTGTAGCTACCAGCTATTCCTCCAGCTAAAGTCAAGTGTTAAGGAGGGCACTGTGTTGGGCTGTGGCTCAGTATAAGAACTTACTTTGAGAAATACACTGAGAGTAGGATCACAAATCATCCCATCTTTATTTGGTATTATTTTTGCAGCTAGCAACTGGGTTTTTCTTCAAACTGTGTATGATTCCATTCTCAAACGGAAGTGCACTGTTTTGTTAAACATCTGCTTGGATTCAGATTTTCAAACAGAAATGTGATACCTGGCCCTGATGTAGAATGTTGTAAACCTATACAAATCAATGTACTAAGTGGTTTTAGAGTAATTTTGCTAAATTAGCAGACTGCAGAGGAGACTAACACTCAGCTCCACTTGAAAACATTGTCAGTATTAATATTGTCTCTCTTTTAATTCAGGTTTTTTTTGTTTTCCATTCATGTTCTCTTTTGCCTATGACACTGCAAAATGAGGTATGAACTTCAGCATCTTGTGTGTGTGTGTATGTATATATGTGGGTATATAAAGACACATATAGTACAGTGTATTCAGTATTAGCTCTCCCAAATGAAGCAGTGGTAGGCTACTCTGAGTATACTCAGTGTCCCAAAATGCTGTCCATATAGGACTTGGAGTGGGAATTGCACTATCCAGAAACAGCCGTGCAGCTGGAGTGAAGGGGTCTTAATTAACAGGTCCAAATCCATTGTCTCTCTGTGCAGCTTTGAGACTGCATAATGTTTTCATGAGGTTTTTATCAGGAGCTAAGTCAGCTAAACCCAGTTTTAATTAGTACAGCAATATGAATGTGAAAACCGAGCATCTACTTAAAGTAATATTTGGACTTTAACACTATGTGCTTTTACTACCATATACTTATGTGTTTCTACTTTTTGTCACCATCTCCTGGAGTTTTTTTCCAAAACCAGAAAGAAAATACTCCACACATGCACTGTTCCAAGTCTTTGTGACTTTGGCAAACCACTTTTACACCATTTCTCCAGTATTCCACAACCTGGCTTTGCCTTGCAATTCATCTAAAGGTACTATGCCTTCATCTTAAAATTCCAGAGGATGTGCTTCCACCGTTCTGATATACTTCATGGTTGGTCATTTCTCCCATATGCTCTGTAATAAATATACCACACAATAAATTTTTTTCATTATTCATTTACACAGCTGACATCAGAGAATTCAAGAAAATTTCTGCCACAATAATTTTGTAACACATTGGATGATTTACTTTGTAAGCATTGTCTTTGTGTGAAAATACAGAATTATGTTCCCCTTTTGGAACCTTCTTTTTTACTTTTTAAAAAGTCCCCCAAAACCAAACCCCAAACCCAAATATAGTACCCAGAAAAATCTCAGGACCTTACTGTTTAAAAAGAGCTAATAGTATACCCAGGTTGACTGGAATAGATACATCTGTGTTTCCCATCTTCAAGGTTGATGCCTGGTTTTTGTACAAAATTTAAATGTCATGTAAACTCCAGCATTCTTTGTGCTGCTGCACTTGTGAGGCATGTTGCAGTCTTCCTCTAAGAAGGGAGATGTACAATTTGTTGTTTTTCAAGGTTTCACTGTTCCCTCACAGTAACTGGAGAGATGTTATTTATGGCCAGTTATTATCTTGATTAATGAAAACAGAATTGCTGTTGACTTCCATCACATACTTGATCAGATGATTTAGGCTAGAGTGGAAATATGAGGATGCTATAACCTTTGGTCATGTTAAGATACAAAGCAATAGCAGAGGAAGAAAACAGTGTTAGCTCTAACAAATGGATATTGACTTTGCTATTAGAAATTTGGTATAGTCTACAAATGTTAACCTTTGATTTTCCTTGCCTGCATTTTTTGAATTGCTCAAGCAGGAAGTCTTGTAGGAGTAAAAGTTTCAGTGGCTTACGTGCTCTCAGTGATTATCCTGTACCCTTTATGAAAGAGGAGATTCACATTTAGTCCAATGACAAATTCATGGGAGTGAATGGAAGAAGTAATGATGAAAAGCTTTATCTGGGATGTCATTTGGGACCAGTTATATCTTGTAACATAAAAGCATTATGATGGTCTTTTTCAGCAACCTTGAAAATGGTCATTTGTGTTTGACAATCAAAATAATTCATAAATGACCTTCATCATTCATATCTAAACCATCCTGTTTAGAAAACTTGTGGCTTCTCTTTCATAACATATTTCCAAAATTTATGAATGTTTCTCTAAATTTGTAATTGCTTTGTTATTTTTATATCAAACATATTTGTTAGTGATGTGAAGTCATGACTTCAGAAATACTGAGGAGGTGGTTCTTAGTATGCTCTCTGAGAATCTGTCATTAAATTTTGCTTGTTTCACCCCATTTTCCAATCAGTAAGATTTTCCAAACCCCATCATTATCTTCAGAGAACTGTTCAGAAAGACAAACTTTGTAGAATTATAAGGCCCCTACCAGATTACCTTTAATAATATTTTCATTTTATTACATGTTGGAATTTCCTTCCTGAACGTTTTAAGGTATACAAATGGAGCACTTCATCCAAAGAGTTCATGTGGGGTTATGTTTCTTTATTTCTTTTTTATAAGATATTGAATGATTTATTGTCCTTATGTGAAGGGAAACTGAAATGTAGAGGATTAAGTGACTTGTTATATTGTACAGTGATTCTCAGTGACAATGAGGGATGGAACCCAGATTTTCTAGTCCTATATTCTACTCTGTTTAGGACACCTTTGAAGGTCTGCAGCACGCAGTGTAGTATGTTGAATTATGCCTTGGAAGAAAAGGCTCTGGTTTTGTGCTAGAGTCTTGCAAAAGGCCTTGTGTCTGCTTTGAAACAGAAGCCAGTCTATAAGTATTTAATAGTACGTACAAGTGTGCTAAAGGAAGCAGCTGAGCGAGCAAAAACAAGGACAAGGCTGTCAAGAGAGACTAGAAAAATGATACTTGAAGCACAGGCTTGTTCCCCTTCCCCTTTTGAATGCTGCATGTACCAAGAGAGCATCTTAGTATATATGCAAGTTAAGAGAGAAAGAGGCAGGAGAGGAGTGGAGCATCTGGTATCTCTCTATGGAGGTGGGTGAAAAAACTGGATGAATGGAGCAACTGGTGCTCCGTGATCCACAAGGCTATAGGACAGCAGTTGTGATTGAGGATAGAGACAGCTCAGTGTTTCAGTGTTTGGCTAGACCAGGTGGACACAATAAAAACAAGGAAGGGCAACCTCAAATTGTCTTACCAACTTTTCCCCTAGCTGGCCCCAAAAGAAACTCTTCAGATTGCACCATTTGACAGCACATCTGCCACCCCTTCCTGATAACAATACAGCAACATCTACACTCTCATGATCCCCGAGGAATATTATTAAAGCAGCCAGCAGAAGAAGATGAAGAAGTCAGGAGCATCTTCTAGTGACATTACTGCACTCGAGGTCCTTTTTCAGCCATCTGTATCCAACGTTGCTCTAGTACCCAGGTCTTACCCTACCAACACACTGCTTACTAGAAAATCTGGTATGAGACCACAGTGCACCCTTGAACCAGGGGTACCCAGTATAGAATCATAGGATAGTGTGTGTTGGAAGGGACCTTTAAAGGTCATCTAGTCCAACTGTGCTGCAGTGAGCAGGAACCTCTTCAACTAGACCAGGTTACTCAGAGTCCCATTCAATAATCTTGAGTGTTTCCAGAGATGGGATATCCGCCACCTCACTGCGCAACCTTTTCCAGTGTTTTGCCACACTCGTAAGAAATGCTGCTTCAAAAGCTGTGTGGCATGGAAATGAAGCCCACCTCCCACACTGGACAGGTCATGCTGCTGGGCCTCTGCCATGGGGATCATCAAAAGCAATCTTAATTGGTATTTCCACACGGTACCCAAATGGTGCATGATTGATCCTGATGCTCCTGCTCCTCCTGTGTGAACAGCAGCGACAAAGCTGCTTTAAGGACCAGAATAGATATAACACTTGCATCCTGCAGCCCTCCCACGTTAGAGAAACAACATGTGATCAAGCTGCTGCTCCCTGGTTGCTGGGTGAGTGCCAGCTGTGGGTTGCTCAGACTTCCCAGACTTACTTAGCAACTGTGTGTGTGCTTGGGATGTGCTGAGACCAGCTCAGCACACCATGCATGCTGCCTACGCCTGCCTGAGCATGACACCAGGTCATGTTTTCCTTTGAGATTTACTCTGCATCTGTGATTTGCTGTGTTCTACCCATCAGCAGGTGAGCCCCACACCTTCTGAGCAGCCTTTGAAGGTGACCTGGGCCAGCCATGCCCCTTCAGGCAGGCAGTACCTCTCATGCTCTGTGAGCCGTGTCATATTCTGAGTTGTGAGGGTGTCTTTTCAGGAGACAGTGCTGAAGCCAAGAGTCGAGGGCTGAAGCCAAGGGAGAAGGGTTGTTTTGCTCCTTGTAATCAAACAGGTCTGCTGGGACAAGCACCTAGAGGTCAGCAGTGGTTGGCTTTGCACATACAGCCCGGGATGAGCCTGTGGAGTCATGTAAGGAAGGATGACCTCTCAGCTGGATCTCTCCTGGTTCTGATTTCTATCTCCATTTCCCTCACCTTGCCTGAAGAGATGCGGGCATGTAGCAGAGCTAGGCCCTTGTGTAGGACTGCATTGCGGTGTGGGAGTGGTGTGGACAACCAGTGTATTAATAACAGCCTTAATAAGGTTACCTTAGCTGCTAAGGGTTGGTGGTATCTGTGACAGCAGGTGCTCTCTCAGGGATGCAATGAAGACCAGGTAGAGCCTGCTGGAGACACCAGGCTGGGCAGCAGCAGAGAAGACAGCATTTGTGTTCCAGCCCAAGGCCATCTTGCATATGCAGTGCTCAGGAATGTTCTGAAAGGGCAGTTTGACACCGAATATTGGTAATTTTACCATAGAAGTGACAAAGCTAATTGATCTGGAAGAAAATAGATTTTTACAAAGAATTGCAGTTCTTCTGAGCTATTTGGAGGTTTCTAGCACAAAGTGTTCAAAGCATAAACTCTGCTTTGAAATCTAGTACAGTTCAGTGCAGGGTATTTCATGGTTCATGGAGCTGCCCAGAAAACAAACAAATAGGAATAGTTCTTCTGTCTGGGAGCCTCCCAAAATGGATATGAGACCAGTGGTGAACACTTCTATTGAAGTAACTTCTGATCCTTCTTTAACAAGAGGTTTCTAGTCTCTTTACTTTCGTAAATGTTGAATCAATTCTGCATGGTCAGTAAGGCAAGAGTGAGCAGACAGGAGTTGGGTGTGAAGATGCAACAATAATAATGATAAGATAAACAAATTACCTTTGTAATGTAAAGGAAGCTAGTGTTAGTCATTATTTGGCTGTTCCTGGATCAGTGACTCTAGTTCTCACACGCTTATCTTAGGACATACTAATCACGATTGCATTAGGAAACTTTCCATTTTATTCTTTCTTTCGAGTATTAATATGGCAACTTGCATTTAATGCAGAAAAAGAGTAACACTTTAATAGCATATTAATTGTTTAAGATTGTTTTGCAATATAAATATTCTTTGTTTCCTATTAAAAAGCTTCAATTGCCTTTAGACATCCTAAGTGATTTAGAGAAACAGACAAATGATTTAATTTTGATTTTGTTTTATACTTCAATGAAGCAAACAACAGATTTGGAACAAGCTGCTTGCTAGACATTGGAAATTAAACTGCTCTTTTTATTGGGCACTGGTAAAGTGTCTCTGCCTTTCGTGATGGCAGACAAGCATGAAATACATTGACTCATGCTTGTTAGGGTGCCATCAAGCTCCTTTCATTTCGTTGATTATGATTCAAGTGCTGCCACCCGGGCAGGAGCTCCCACTTTGATTTCCCTTGAAACCTGTGCTTTCCAGAGAACATCTCCCCTCTACAACCTGGCGTGGGTTACATTGTGAGAGCTGGAGTTACACGGCTCTACAAAGCTTGTAATTTAAAGCTTGTAATTTAATGCAGAACACCAGAGCTTTTTCTTACCCCTTTAGGTGGGGATCTGCGTGCGTGCAGCATTAGGTGAGATTGGAGCAG
The DNA here is from genome assembly GCA_013400975.1 of Atrichornis clamosus. NCBI lineage: Eukaryota > Metazoa > Chordata > Aves > Passeriformes > Menuridae > Atrichornis > Atrichornis clamosus. The sequence continues at coordinate 48,505 of WBMZ01008137.1, read as the reverse complement.
GGGCTTTGGAAAACAACAGCAGTCTAATTTTAACTGATAAATCTGTTTTGATAAGGCTGTTGTTGAAACCAAGGTTTTGATGACTGAATGTGATATTGTGAAGCACTCTTGTTCCTGTAATTCTTGGGCCTTAGTAAGTCTTCTCAGAGCCCAAAGCCCAAAGTCAGCAGCTTTTTGCAGAAGCGTGGGAGCTTCAGGTGAGCGAACCACTCACCCAAGTGCCTTGAGCAATCATGAGTGCTTCTTATCTGGTTTGCTTAATGCTCTCGAAGATAAAACGTTTCAAGGCAGGTTTCTTGCTTGCATGACACTTTTTCAGGCTCTAAAAGTGCTATTAATAAATTTGTGTTTTCCCCTGATTAGTTTTAGTTCGAGTACCACTAAAATATTTACCTTTTCTTTTTTTTTTCTTTTCCTAGTTCTATTCAGGTTTATGCAGGCTCTCACTCTGCCTTTATCACCATGTTATCCCAGTGTCTTTTGGTGAAGCACAAAGCAAAACCACTAGCATCTGAACATCTGTCATTTGTAGTTCATTCTATCTCATCTGTTTTCCTTGGTGAAGTAAATGTATATTCAGTATACTGGTTTATTTTGGCCAGTTTTTTAGTATGTCTGTGTTAAAGAAGGTGGAGCTTATGCATCAAGAACAGCAAATGGTAATAGCTTCTTAAAAGCAAGGTGAAGTAGAGCCCCATTAAATATTATACCTAATTACATTTTCTTGGTGAGATGCATCTTGTGGGCAGTGTGGTTATTTGCCCTAGGAGTGAAGGGCTAAAGGGTTGTTCACTGGAATTACTTTTGTCTTTTAAAAGACAATGTTTCCTCTGTTCATTGCTTCAAGAGTTACAAATATGACTGTGTAAAGATCAACAGACTGTGGCAATCCAATGGATTTCCTTATTTTGTTTTAAGAAAAACCTAAAATAAAAGAATATTTCAATCTTGGTGTTTCACAGGACCTGTTACTTGATATTACAAAATTTGAGTGAAATGGCAGACTCTGCTAACTCTAACTTACATTCTTCATATCAGTGCTACTTTAAAAAAAGTGTGTTTTCTGGCATGAGAAGATTAATTGGATGGTCTCTTCAATTACTGGTGAGAAAAGAAAACTATTACTTGGTCCAAAGTTGCGCAGGCTTTGAAGATCCAGTTGCTACAGTTGATATATCTTTGTAATGAGCTGAGAGCACTGCCTAAATCTGTGGGGCTTTTTTAGCTGATATTCTTATAGCCTCCCTGTTTTTTGCTCTGACTCACATCTTGGATGCTAAATTGTGTAACCTGCCAGCCAATTGGCTGCTATGAAAAATTTAGCTGCAGGGATTATTATTAAGTATGTCTAATAATTTTCATATTTTAGTGATCTATTTCTGGATCATTATGCAACCCACTACTCAGTGGGACTAGGCAGAAAGGATAGAGCAGGATTGGATGGTGACCAAGAGAAACCACTTGGTGTGCTCAGCCGGGCAGTGGGGGTCCTCTGGGCACAGGTGGTCTGTTTAAAGCTGTCTTGCATTGCGCCAAGCTTTCACGGTCTCCCCCGAAAAACAAAGCTGTTTCCTCCCCCTGAAATCTCTGGTCACTGGGGACTGGAGGGCTTTCAGCAGCTGCCGTGTAGCTGTTGGTAGCACCCTTCTGCTACTGGGGAGACGTGACCCCAAACATAAAACACATGTATTTATGTTTGTGCTTGTAGTAGAGAAGGATTTAAGTGCCATTCAAAACAGTGTCAATACATGCTGGAAACTGCATAGTAAATCACCATATGTTCCAGAGGAAATGCCAAACAAAGTCATGATTGCTTTATATGTGCACAGCTGACTGGCAAGCATAAAGGCAGACTCATGATGGGGAATGCCATCATATGCTTTTCTTCTCTTTGCTATATCAGAGCATGATTAGAGCCCATCTGCTTCCCTTAGTGCTGGGGAAGGGTAGGAAAACACTCAGCCCGAAGTTTTGCTGCTGGAGCATTCGCACCAGGAAAAAGGAAGCTAAACACAAGGAACTCTCTTAGATATATTTGTTCTCCATTTCTTTTGAAGTAGAAAATCATTAAAATTATTTAAAATTCCCTTGCTGCTGCAACTCACACTGTTCTTGCTTTATGTTCATGCAGTGACAGCCTGATGTTTTCTAGCTGTAGTTCTCAGCCCAGGCATGTCTGGGAACAAACCTCAGCCATATGTGCTGGTTAGGCCGGCTAATACAACTGGGGAGGGGGCATTCAGCATCTCTGTTCTTTAAACCTGTGCCAGCACGGAGTGTTTAATGCCTCACTGGAGCCCTAAGTGCAGGTGTAAGAGTTGAGGTATTTGCTGACATGTTTGGCAATCTGTTTGGTTTGCGTTCTTTCCAAACCCTTTAAGGATACTTGAGATATCTGATAGAAAGTCATAGAAATGACTAATGACTTCTATTTTTTTTCCTTTAATTTTAATTAAAGCCGATTTATTTTAAGTACTGTAATTTAGCGTTCTCTAAAGCAGACACCTCTGTGGCCTGGAGTCGCTGTGCACTGATAGCATTGACTGCTGTGACACCTACTGGCCGAGCCGAGCAGGGAAAAGCCTCAGGGCACTTCCTCCATCCTCTTCCTAAAGCTAATTCCATCTCCTAATGAGTTTGGTCCTTGCGCAAGCACAGCGGTGGTGGTGTCTCTTGGAAGGACTTTTAAACGACATCTTCTTTCAAGACAACTCCTGGTACTTTGTGCATTAAGAAATATAGAAAATCACTTTTCTTTTTGCTTATAGCTCCTGTCCTTTCCATTCCTAGTAGCTCTTTAATCTTCACCCTCTTTGTTTCATCTGTCTTATCTTTACTCAGGTTTTTTTTTCATCATCCCTTAATAGTATTGGGAACTGCAGGAAGTCACTTTGAAGTCTTCTCTGAATTGCCTTCCTCTTCTAGAACAGTTCTTCTTCATTAGCTGTGATCATTTCTTCAGTGCTTGAGACCTATTATCATTCTTATTGCCCTGTTAGACATTCCACTTTTCTGGGAAGGGCAAGGAACCATTAATGCAATTCCTTCCATAAGATCTCATACCTGAGGAGCTTTTGTGAGTATTGAGAAAAATGGAGCTTTTCTGTATATATAGAAATAAAGATGTTAAAAATTCACAATAAAAACCAGCTTTGCATCTCCACTGAACAATGACAAATGGATTACATTTCATGACTGTGGGAAGATTTTCTGTATTCTTTTCCAGAGGGATAGTTTTTCTGCACTCCAGTGGTGCTGCAATCTTCTAAAAATGCATTAAGTAGTTTCAAGTAACTTAAGATTGCGTGAGGTCACTTGGCCAGATCTGGCAGATCTAAGCAGCTGAGAGCAAGGAATCCCTGCTGTCTCCTCCTCCCTGTTTCTGGTGCATACTTCTGTCACTTATTTTGTGTCCAGCAACTCCGACACTCTTCAGACCCCATCTGCAGCCACATTCAGTTCACTGACATGGCAGAAAGAGAGAGGATGGGCCATGGGAATTCCAGTCTGATGAGCACCATTAGTTATCAGCAAGGGACAAGAGGTGGCTGGGAAGCAGGGGTGAGGAAGTTGCTGGAATAGAAAGCAGGTTAGTGAGGTTTCCCCCTTATTGGAGCAACAAGCTGATTGATTCAACTGTTGCAGTAATTTTCCCTATGGAAAAGAAAAAAGTTTGTTTTCTCTTGCTGCCTTGTTCCCCTCTGTGCTCTATGAGCTCTGTGGAGCCTTGCAGTGACCTGTGGGTTATGCTGCCATTCCTCTGTCTCTTCTTTTCTCTGGTTCTGGGCAGCTTCTTGCATAATGTTTTTAGAGTAGGGTCTGCCTCCTGTCTAGGCCACCTGGCAACATGCCCAACATGCCTTCTCTCTCTCTTCTCCCTTGGGGGAGAGTTGAGTTTGCCTTTACAGTACAAAGTGATCCTTTATGAGCATTTTCCCCTAGAACTGAAGTGGTTTTAATGTACCCCTGGAAGTTATGGAGCTGAGAAGAAAATGGGGAACTGAGCAAGGTTTTACATTCCTTGGGAATTCAGTGAGAAGTTGAGATTACATACACTTTTATCACAAAAGGTCATGGTGCTGAGGATTTGCATTGATGGTCTACAATAATTAGAAATTGTATCAGTCTGTAGTCTAATTAAGGATAAATTGGGATGAGTAAATAAGCTCAGCACCAGAGAAGAAGGGATAGAATCTCTGCCAGACAGCTGAGATGGTCGAAGTGTTGCTCACAGACTACTCCTGAGCAGATGAATTGGCTTTGCTATGCTGACCAGCATAAGCTTGTTTTGTTTTTCAACTTGATGAGATCTGTCCCAGAACACAAAATACGCCAGTGATGGCTATTTACTTGTCTGACACTACTCCAACTCTGGATTTAATTTCTAAAAAGTTGGGTTTGGTCAGGGATGTGTGTTACTGCAAGGTGCTGAAAAACTCCTGCTTACCTGTGCCCTCACTGAGGGCTGAGGACAGTGGTTGTGATGATGGTATTTCATGATTTCAGGTCAGGAACAGTAAAGGGCCCTTAGCAAATTGAGACCCTCAGACTTGTCTATTGCAGCTTGCAAGGAGCAGTCAGCATGTCAAAGATACTGCTCTGAAGCAAAACAGGTTAAGGCAGAGATGCATTGTTCCTGTTGCAGTGATGGGGAATTCATCTCTCTCTCTGAAGGGTTGGAAGTTACAAAAGAGCTCAGTACCTTATGGGATTTTCTAAGTCTGTCAGGGTCCAGTTGCTCATAATAGTCACTTAACCTTAATACTTTTACTCTACATATTTCTTATTTTTCATCCCTTGACATTAAACAACATACCCAAGTTCACACTGGAACTTTCTGACAGACCCAGGTGCTAAACCCATATGGCCAGATTCCCATTCCAGGTCCTTAAGCACTTTCTGGGGTGGCTTTTCTGTAAGCTAGATCCTGAAAAAGGGAGTGTCAGTAAAGTGGCACTTCCAGCAAGCCTCAATATCTCTCAGACTAGAAACCTACAAAGTAGACCTGCCTATGTAGCCATTTTTGCACAGTATTAGTTTGTCTTTTAATGATGCATCACTAAAAACTGCCATTTGAAATATTGAATTATAGAAATCTCTGAGTCTTACTTTAATCACAATCCTATGCTTAGCTAGAGAAACCAATGTAGGGACAATTGACCTTGACTTAATTATATGCATTCACAGTGACTAATTTGTGGTGATGTCATTTATCTGACGGTAAAGTTTCAGAAAGTGAGGGACTGCAATTTAATTTCACTTGCGCCTTGTGCTGTTGTGGCAGTTTGACTTTGGCCTCAAGATGTAGTGGGGCACTGTGTCCTTCGGGGGTTTCTCTATGAGCTGGCTGGAATTAGAGTCTCCTGCCAGCTTTGGGTACAGCTCAGACAGGGAGACAGAGCTCTGTCACCCTAAAGGAGCTCCAAGCAGCACAGTTTTGCTGTCTCCTGTGCAGCCACTACAGTAAAATACCTTCTTTTTTTTTTTTAATTCTTGCTATGAGATTGCAAGTCAATTGTCTAGAGGAGGAGAGCCCAACCTGTGAACCTCCGAGGACAGTTTGGTTGGTGCTGTACCCAGCTGTGATACTCTGCTTCCCTCAGGAGCAGAGGAAGGGCTGAATGGGCTTTCCCCATGTTGAGCTTCCACTCACCTCTGTTCTCTGGGGTGTGAAAGTGCCTACAGCTGCATCTATGATAGCAGGCTCAGATACAGCATATGGGAATGTGCTAACATCCCTTGTAACATCCCTTGATGTGCTAACATCCACCTTGCCTTGTTGGCTTTTCTGGCTCTTCCCTCAGTTCACTCATTCCAGCTTTTCCTTCTCACTCTAAGTCTCCTTCATGGCATTGTCTCTGCAGAGCTACAGTGAAGGGTTTGTCAGCATGCCTGCTAAATGTTTGCAATCAGTAAATGGTGGTTGTTAGGTTTACATGCACCTCATGTACTCAATGTCACAGAGACCAAAAATAGAAATGTGATTTTTGTTCTACCCTTGTGCATCAGCCTGAATAGTGAAGGGTTCTGCACCTTTGTGTTGCGTTCTTCTATCGCATTACAGTAAAGATATCTGATTGAATACGAAGCATTTCTTTTTCTATCAAAAATCACAATGGGATGCTCCTGTAATCTTTTGTTGTTATGTTGAGCCTCTTTTTTTGTAGTGCAAAGAACAATCACTCGTATAAATCTTGTGCCTGTTGCAGCATCCTTCTGCTTTTCTCTCAGATCTTTATTTGATGACAGTGCCTTGCCTATAAGCACTGAAGTAAGGAAGGATTTTGATAAAGATTAGGAGACTGTATGTAGCTTTTCAAGTAATATGTTTGCTTAGTAAGAATTAATAGATCTGTAAACTGTTAGAAATAAATCACATCTTTTTCTGGCTTCTGCTTCTGCACAGAGTGAATAGATTTGGAGTAAAGTCCAAATAGCTTGCAGGGACATATGCTGCCTACGCCCAGCTCTTGTCTCGGATTTGTGTTGTTGTATTACAATTTCAAGATTATAAAGCAACATAATAGAGGACATTTTGCACATCAAGATAAAGTCTGTTAAGTCTAAATCCCCGACTTAGATGTCCTTCTTTCCTTATTGAGACTATTTGCAATTTTTATTTTACACTGTTGCTGCAACTGATGTCTGTGGGTTTTGTGTCAGATACCTTATTAAAAAGCTTGCATCACCTTCTTAGGAAATATGCACTTTTTGTTATTAAGCGCAAAGCATATTGTCAGTCGACTGAATTTCTGATGTAATAGTTACGCAAAATAACGGTGCCTGAACACAGTAAATGCAAATAACTATTTGCCCTAAAACACTTAAAATGATACAAACTTGGGCCTGGTGAAAAGCTGATGTACAATGCTGCAATCCACACATGGCTCCAGGGTTACTCCATATTCCTTTCTGTCTGCAAGCACTAGAGCGTGCATGGCTTTGGTGCATTCCTGCTCCTGAACTGTGCATGCAGTCATTCAGCTTGTCCTGATAAATGAGAGTGCTTGTGCTTGCATTTTTACCAGCACATCTTTTGAGAATATATTTGAATGCTGTGGTTTCTAAACCGCCTTCATCTGAGGCGAATGCAGTTTTGCAAAGCCAATGGAATTATTTGGTGAAGGTAAAAGGGAGATAACCTGCTTTTCTCTTGGTTACGTAAAACAGGGGGGTGAACAAGCATGGTCCAGGATAATAGCACACAGTTATGGGGCTCTAGCTGTGTTGGTGTCTTATGACAAATATTTGCTCAACCTCCTTAGGAGCATAGGTGCACGCATATTGGAGGCCCATCTGACCAGGTGTCCGGCGTGAGGCAGTGTCCAGTGGTGCTGCCTAGGGAACAGCACAAGTACAGGAGGAAGATGGCACAGTGCTGTTTGGAATAATCTCCTGGCACCCAACCAATTAGGGGAAAGGATCAGAAGCACTCTGTGTTTTAATCCTTTGTGTATTTTTTTTCTATGACTTTGTCCTGGTGCCTTTCGAGTCCTCTTAAAACTAAAATTAAAAAATCCATAAGGTCCATGGCGAGGAGATCTATAGGTTAATAGTCAGCTGAGTGAGAAAAGCTGCCTTTCTTGTTTTGAACCTGCTAATACCATTCAATACCACTTAATTCTTCATCAGAAGAGAGGGTGAGGAACACTTCCCTCTCTTCTAATGTGACACTAATGATTTTATAGCTCTCTGTAGACACCTTCATGCTTTCTTTATTCTACTTCTTCCCTCTCTTCTCTTCCTCTCCCCCACCCCCAAGGTAGATGTGAGACTACTTGTCATTCACAGCTTCATGCTGAATTTGACTAATAAAGCATGATGAGAAAAAATTATAAAATTGTTTTCACATTTTTAAAGTCAGGTGTTCATTTCTTAATGGTTAAATTAAACCACAAAACAATATAATTAGGGAAAAAAACCTAGAGAAGCAAATGAAGTCTTTTTCTTGACTCAAAGTACCTCTTTTGAAGTACGTTTCCAGGAGCTTACTTCCAGGACAAAACAGCATTTTTTGAGTGTGCAAGGCAGATAACAGGGTGGTTTATTTCTCTTTTGAAGAACTGAATTGTCTCTCCCAGTCCTTGCACTGCCTTGCAGCCTTTCAGCTATCAGAGCTCCAGCTGTTCCACAGTGGGAGCCGGGTCAAACTGGCAGCACTGTCCGGCTCCACCCCAGCTGTGGGACACCATCTTCTAGCCAAAATCCAGGAGGCACAGGGTCCCTACAAAACCAGGTTTCACTCTGAAGGAGCTGGTCTTCCTGCAGCCGTTATGCAGATCTTGATAGAAGAGTTCTTGTGGTTGCTGTTTCTGATTTGTATCCCTACCTTTTCTGATTGCTTTAACATCTAACTGTGGGTTAATCATCGGTTTAATTCTGAAAGTTTCAATCTGACTGCTTAGAAAATTAAAAATAAAGCACAAAGAGCCCCCAGCTTAAAAAATGACTCTTTTTTCCAGTTTTTATTTTTTTGTTAATACTACTATGCTACCCAAAGCTCCAGACAAATATGGGCACAAGGCAGTTTTAGTCTTCTTATGTACAAACTGTCAACCTCAGAAACCCCAGGTATGTCATCAAACCCTTCATTTAGCTTTAATCTCTTTTTATAGCTAACCGGCAGAATTACAAAAACTTCTCTATTGCTCTGTGGTATTAATTAACTGTGAAATCTCAGTTTTCTGGATAAATCTGAAATACTGTGCAGTTGAATACATTACTTGGCTCCTACCTACTATGGCAGTGAAGTTCCTAGAGATTACTTGAACACTTATGGCCTGATACTTCTAATTTTGGGGTGACCAAATCTTGGATTGTCTAGTTGGAATGTTTTGGACCTTCTTATCAGAGAAACGGGAACATATCTATGCCTGTCTCCAATCAGAGGTCTAAAATGGTCGAAGCAGAGATCACTGTGGAAATGTTGTATTATCAACCCTGCCTTTAGCACAAATCCAAAACACAGCCCCACACTAGCTGCTGGGAAGAAAGTTAACTTTATCCCAGCCCAAAGCAGCACAGGTATATAAAAATGCTTAAAGTGGCATGTCAGAGACCCCTATTTAAAGAAGAAAAATTATGGTCAGCAAATTCTAGAAAAGTTAGTGTAATAAAAATGAAGAAGAAAATCTGAAAATAATGCTAAATGAGGGATGCAGATATGAAAATCTTGTGCTTTTGAAACTTGTGTGCTCTTTTTTATATGTAACTTGTGTATAACATGAGCCTAAGTATTACTTTCAGTTTATTACGTATTGTTGTTATTAGAACAATGTAGGAAGACAAACTGAAGGAAGCTCAAAAGAAATTCAGTATGTGAATTAGATGGGATGTGGCAAATTTTCTTTCAAAAAATATGGTCTTTCAATACAGTATGCATTAAAATACAAGTAGTAAACAGGAGTCAAGAAAGAAAACAAAAATCAAACAGCAGAAAACAAGAGCAATAGAAGCTGAAGCCTTGAATTTTTTTCACTGTGGAGAAATGGCACAGAGCAGCATGATGTCTGGTGTTTTATTCTAAGTGCCACAAAGCAAAACTGGAGAGAGTGGATGAGTCTTTGAAGTAAGGGGAATATTTTACAAACTGACAATGTGCAGCAAGGTGAATTGGTGGGGTGAGTGAGTGGGTATAAGCCTGGATAACTCCGCAATTTATTTTGTCCCCTTCTCAAAAAGCAGGAGAGTTAGATTTCTGTTCTTGTAACTCAAAAGAGGTACAAGTGCACAAATGTGCACGTTCATGCCACACTGTTCTGTGCCCGAGTGTTAAGTGGGTCCAGCTTAGATGCCAGCTGAATTTGGGGAGTCTCTGACCCAGCCTCCTGTCCCCTAACCTCGCTCACATGCACTTCTCTGAGAAGAAAAGGCACAGAAGGGTGTTGTGGTGTGGTGAAAGGGATTGATGTGCTGGGTGCCAGTGTGCCCTGGAGCCGAGTGTGGTGTCTTGCAGGGCAGCAGGTTTCTGTGTTTGCTCCAGTGGACCAAGTTGAGCTGGGGGGAAGAGGAGTAAATGGTGCTGCTGGACTGAGCCAGCTCTGCCTCCTTTACTTCTGCAGAAGAATACCTGCTCAGTTAAAGAGAATGGAAATATTTGCAGAGTAAGGTACCACTTACTCGTAATAAAACAGTCTGAGTCTAGTCTTATATTAATATTTATTTAACACCACAGTGTTAAGTGAATAGCACTGTGGAGGAGGGAAGCTATTTATTTTTCAGACAGCAGAGGCATTTTGAAAAACAAGAGATGGCAATGCAAAGTCACTCAGAGGAGTGAGCTGCTGAATGTTGGATGTGCGTGTAAGAAATTCTGGAAGAGCGTAATGCTTTCAGCTCACTGGGTGGAAATTAAAAACAAATAATTTGTATGTCAGCAGGATAACAGTGAATAATCTTGGAGCCTGCTGTTGTTTTCAGATTTATGTTTTTATTAATTTACTTCTTGTTTTTAAAACCAAAACATGGATAGTACAAACTGTAGGCCTAATAATACTCTAGAGTAGTGCCTGGGATCTTTAAAAGGGTGAGAACACAGAGGGATATTGTAATCTGCTTTTGGATTATGCTGCCTGACAGATCTGCAGTCACTGTTTTCCTAACTGTCATTAGAAGGATGAAGGGCCTGGGTGGGATGTGTGAGTAGATGTGTCAAAGAGGACACCTTGCCTTATATTTCATATGAACTTACAGTTCTTCTATCTTTCTGGAATATTTGAATTTTCTGTATTTTAAAATACTGGAATTGCTTTTACCGTTAAAAAGCATTTTCACTGCTGCCTGAAAACTTCATAACCAGTATCTTCTTCATGCCATGGTTGAGACTGGGTGGCTCGTTTTGCCTGTGAAGTGAATGTGTGGAATCAGGTCTGTTTTGCTATAGCTGAGGAAGGCAGACGGACTTCCTGAAAAGTACCTTTTAACCAAACCCTTTCTACTCTTTTCCATCATGGGGTGGTTTGCAGGGAATCCACTGACTATAGGAATGGCAGTGACGGTGGGGTGTTGTTTGCAGTAATTCAGAGAGCATTCAGTAAAAGCAGTGTGACCAAATTAAGCAAGCCACATTGGATGCACACACCGAATTTTGAAATGCTGCTGCCATGGAAAAGTCATCTTTCATGTGGTTATGATTCAGCCCAGAGATTAGTTCCAAGAAGAAATGAGAAATAGAAATGCACATATTGGCTGGTAATTGTGTGAATAGCAATGAGTGGGTAGTTCAAAGCCAGCAGATTGCAACTATTGGGTCTCTCCCAGTTTGCTCTTTCACAAATAGAAATAGTGGCAAGGGACAAACACTTTTGCTTGTTACTTTGTGGGGTCTGAATTATTTCCTAGATGAATACATGTTCCTCTGCAACATGCTAGATGATAAGATTTTCTGTGGGCCCTATTTCAATGGAGGCTCAACAAGAATAAAAATTATCTTGTTTTATTATTTTATGCAAATTATTTCCTGTAGCAAGAAAAATTTCCAGCATTATCTAGGTCATTACTGCTAGAATTAATTAGTTCATAAAAAAGTATGACAAAAGAAATGTAAATCACATTGTCCATCTATTCTTGGCAGATCATTGAAGTATATACAGTAACCACCCCCCTGCCAAACTAAGCAAACAGAAATGTTTCCTTGGCTCAGAAATGGAATTGATGATTGGGCAGTTCTCTCCCTTTTCCATTTTTAACATCATGATGGCAGCCAGTGTAACTCATTTTGTTTCTGTGAAGGCTGAAGTGGTATTATCACAGCTCTATACCATTCCAAATTGTATTTGCAGAGAATTGAAATTATACCAAAGATGTGAATGTCATTTTCCATAGCATGGTGACGAAACATGTGAGATGGTCAATGTACATGAAATATTTGTTTCCTTGCTGCTGTTAATCTTGTTCTTGGTGAATGGAGTTACCTGTATTGAGAATTTGGCACTCTCATTTGCTTGTGACACAGAAGTATGGTCGATAGTGGTCACGTTTAGCAGCCATTTGACTCTGTTTACACACGTATAGGAGCTGTGTGCCCTTGAGGCATATCATCCATGGCAGCAATGGAAAACACTTCCCCCAGGTCATGCCGTGTGCTTCTTACTGGCAGAACCCGGGTCAAACACCTCTCCTCCATGCAATGGATCTGCACTGCTCCTCGATGGAGAGACGAGGGGACTCAGCCACCGTTGCAGTGACCTTCATTTGTGATTTCACATCATTTTACTCTGGGCAAAATGATGCTTTTTGAACAACTTATGTTGAAGAGCATGTACTGAAGAACTCAAGTGTACAGACGCTCTGCCTCCATTCATTTATTACTTGCTTTTTAAAATTGAAAACATATTTTACTTTAAAGAAACCATTCATTAAATTGAAAGCTCAATCGGCACTTTGGGAATCTGTGAGATGACCAACAGTATAATGCCAAGCAGTGGTCTCTTCTGGGAAGTTAGTGCTTTATCAGCAGATATCAGAAATCAGACTTGCTCTGAGCTGTGAGAGTAGCTGCAGCTATAACCTAGTATTTCCTTCAGAGATTCAATTCTGCAAATGACCAAAAAGGTTGCTGTCTCCTTAGAAGTTTCTTTTGGAGAATATCTAGTTAGAGAAAACAAAGAAACAAAAGAGATGCTGAAATAAAAATAATTTGGAAGAAGGTAAAAGAAGTGTCCTTTCCCCACTTTCAATAGTTTTTCAGTCAGTAAAATTAGGGAACTAGCCAGTTTGGAAACGTAACTTAAAAAAAATAAATTACTACTAAAGTTAGCAATTAGAAGGGCAAGACAGTGCTACGTATATTAGTTATTCTTCCTTTTGTCCTAAACCCCCATCAATCCAGACTCCTTTTGTAAATCTTAGGAGAAGCATGGCAGAAATTTTGAAGAAAATTACTGACAGGGAAAAACTTCTGAAAGTACAAAAACTTTTGAAGTTACAGGGGTTTTCCCCCAAATATACTCATTATTATGGCTTCTAAATGGAAAAAAAATATTTCCCTACTTCACCGAATTAATTCTGGGCTAATTAATTTTTTAACAATGTTTTCGAACATATCTAACATATTTAATTTGCTCAATTCTGAAAAGCACAGGGCCTGTAATCTGACACAAAACTCAGATGACCATAGAATATTCATGATGGGCAAATTTATTTCCCATGTTTCTCTTGGTTGCATCTGAGTTATACCCTTGAGTGTTTCAGAAACAAAAGCATCAGATTAGATTTCTGCCTATATTACTTTGTGCTGGAAAGGTAAGCCTGTTTCAGGCAAGTGTCACCTTTTTGGAGGTGATTTTTAGAAGTCTTTAATAAAGAAACATATTCTTCAGTATAGAGGAATAAGTTTAAGAGCCAAGTTCAACCTCAGCTCTTTGAGAATACGAAAATACTTTCTGAAATGTATCTGGAAACTGGTGCAGAGAGCAAGGGGCTCAAATGTAAGTGTTTCAGTATAACCTGATGGTGCCATTTTGCACTTTCCTCCCAGCATGGGTTGTTTCAAGTCATCTGGGCTTACCTATAGAAAGGCAAAGCCTACTTATTTTCCCTCTAGTTTTTAGTGCTGGGGTTACAGTTTTCCTACCTCTGACACCAAAGAAAAAATATTTTATATTGTTGCAATGTGAATATCCATTTTGCTACGAGATACAAATGTCCTTCTAGAACCATGTTACTTGCCCCACTGTTTGCAAAACAACATTTCCAGAGAGAATAAAGCACACAGTTGTTTCATAGTTATGCATGCATTGTAATTAAATTGCCTATTTATTGCTGTTCATACCAATTTTTCTAATAACTCGCTTACAATTTTGTGACCAATTTATATGTTCTATGATTTTCTGTTAGAATATTCCAGTGAGGAACAAAGGTTTGTTCAGAAAAAGTAGAATTCTTAAAACATAGATAATTAAATTAAAACAATCTGATAACAGGCTGGATTTTCCCCCCCTCATTTCTTTCAGGATAACTAATCACAGCAGGCATAATTTTCAACTTTTTTTTTTTCCCAAATGTAAATGCAGTGTCGTAGTGCAGAAATTAAATTAGAATTAAGGGTGATTGTTGCGTATTTATTATGCAGACTATGACTACTAGTTTAATGACAGACTTTGACATCTACAATTAACAGAATTTGTACCTTGTCAGCACTGAAAAAGAAGACACTGTGTTTATTAATTGATTTATGACTTCTGAAAGCATCTAAGAATGCAAGAGCAAAATAGTTATTTATGAAATGAAATCTGTAATGAATTCATTGCATTTGGTTGCAATCAGTGATATTATTATCAGAGTTATTTTGCCAACAATACTGAAAGAAATGGTACAAAATGAACAGTGACCTGGACTGTTTCTTGCTGTTGTTAAACTAGGAGCTTTGGGGAGCTGGTGAACATGGGGAAGGGGGCGGGGAATGAAATGAACAAGCTGCTTCAAGCGTTTTTGGAGAATATTCTGAGTAAATTATTTTTTGTGATGGAAAATGGTCGTGTCCCAGGCCACACACAGCTGTGTGGAGTACAGGCTTGTTAACACTTTGCTGTACAACCAGAAGTGATGAGGAAGCTGGTTGTAAGACTGGCTGAGAAGTGCTTTGCTGTTTCCCCCTCAGGATCTCTGGAATACACTCTTTATTCAGATGCCCCAGGTCTCAGATCCAGGGCCGGTGACCCTTCATTGCTCACTGTGGCCTGACCCTGCTCCCCCTCCTTCTCTCACAATGACAGCAATTCCAGTACTGGCTCCTCCATTCCCAGCCTCTCTTCCCTTCTTGCACGTCTGCCTTCTAAATAAGATTTTCCATGGTGCCCTCTAGATAAGTTAGAGAGATACTGATTAGTCTTGGGGAACGGGGCTAAGCAACTCGTCTGAGTAATTCCTGTGAAGCCAGTGATGTTAATAGAAATGGCTTTAAGTTGTTTATTTTCCAAATATACTTCATTATGATATTCAAAATTGTGTAGCAGTCTGCTTTTAATCTGTTCCATTCATTGTGCAGTTTAGTATCTCAGCATTCAGTTCATTTTTCAGGTACTTAATTGACTTCATTTTTCTACAGCAAAGCCTGTGATTTTCCTTATATCATTGTAATTCACTGATATTGCTTTAAAAGCCTCAGTACTGAGAATCTCCCAAAGTAGAGCAAATAAAATGGAAATATTGCAATATAAATGGTTTGCTTTCTGGCATTGGCTTTAAAAATTTAATTTGAAGAAAAGGTAAAACATACTTGGAATTCTGGAAAAGTCTGTTCCTACTTGAGATGTGCCAAATAAATGGTGAGGCTTCCAGAGACTGACAGCAGCACTCCAGCAACATGGCATAAAGCTCTTCCTCATTTACTGCTCTTCCTTCCCTTTGCTTCCATTGCCTGCCACCGTTTTGCCTCCAGGTTCTGCTGAGATGGGAATGCTGCATGAAATCTAATCCTGATGCAGAACTGCATTTTGCTCTGAACAGCTTTTAACTCCAAGGTGCACTTCTCTTTTCTAAACCCACTTGAAGCTGCCTTAGTAGTTTGAATGAGGTATAATAAATTTGCACACATACTCCCCTAGCTATTTCCTTCTTGCCCTTTGGTTGCTTTGAATTTTTCATATTCGGAAGCTGTGATAATTCTCAATGGTTTTCCCATTTTCTGATGGACTTTTATTTTTTACCTTTGTTAAAAAAAGCATGTATTCTTTTTTTTCCCCCCTTAATTTTCCAGCACTCTTTCTGTGCAGATGGTGAATGGCTTGTATTTGACTGGTTTGCTACCTTCACTACGGTATTAGGAAAATGAGACATTGGTGGAAGAGTTGGAGAAGAAGAAGGTGCACTGGCCCAGTGTTCAGCAGCACACACCTCTTCTGCCTCGCTGAGGTCGAGGGTGGGGATAGAGCTGCCTTCAGGAGAGACGAGAGGTAGAACAGATGGTATAAGATGAAGGGGTCAGGATGTGCCAGAAATCCCATTTCACACGATGCTGAAGAATTTTTTAACCACGTATTTAAACTAACACTTCTGAGTGCTAGCCAACCTACTGTTACAGACCAACAGCTCGTTCTTTCTTTTTGCTTATTGAAAGTGTTTTCATTTGCAGGCACCGTTTGGTTCTGAGAAGTAGGCCATTACAACAACCCCCACTTTATATTTTAAGACTCACAGTAAAATAGCAAGAGTCTCAGCGCTTGCCAGCTCCTGTAATTTCATGAAAAGACTCCATTTGGTGTTTTTTCCCCTGATGGCACAATCCCTCGATACAAGCATCTATGCAAGGAATGCAACTCATACATTTAGGAATCCCACAGTTATAAATATTTGCGAATGTGTAATACAAAACCTAAAAAACAGGGTATTTTTGGTTCTTAATCTTGTGAATTCCAAACCCATTTGCATGATAAGCAATACTATTGTTGATAACATGGCCTCCACCCTGCTTTGAAGGAAAGATGACAAAAGCAGCGAGGTTATTTTATACCCATCTTAGCATTACTTTTCAAGGTCTTATATTGATCCTGTGTTTTGTATATAACCAATATATCTTAAATCAGCAATTTTATGTGTATTTAAATTAGGCTGTAATTTTAAAAGCACTAAAATAATAGTAAAAATTTTGTATTGGTTTGCTATAACTTTTATAAAATAAAGGACAGGAAAAAGAATCTAGTCACAAGGCATAGAACTTTCATTAAAGATTTTCAGATATGAGAAGATTTTCTCAGAAATGTATTTTGTTGTGTTCTAAAGATGGAGGCATACACTCATATAGAAGAACTACATTTTATATATGTAAATATATATACATATATTTATGCATGTGCAGTTAACTTTTGTAGGTGGCTGATTACAGCACTAAATAGAAATTCCACTAGACTTACTGATACATTCATGTTCAGAAAAGTGCCCTAAGCCTTTTTGTTTTTAATTCCACCTACTCTATTTGCTTGAATAACAAGCAAATATATTGTGCCAAGCCGGTTTTAGGAATATGATCCTTCTTTTATAACTTTAAGAATGATGCAAAAACCAAAAAAACCCAAAAGCTACCTGGTGAAACTGTGGAGAATTCCTGGCAATTTCCAAGTAATAGGAAATAGGGTACTGCTTCTTAACAGGTATGGAGCAACCTCTCTGCCAGCTGGAAGCCTGCCTTTGCTGTCAAATGTGGCTTTTTAAAACCTTTTCCTGGCCACAACAAATGCTCCACGGGCCACTACAAGGTCAATATGGCATCCATCCTTAATCTTTGTTTTTCAGGTGCTGGACTTTTAAGACATACTCTTCTTCCAACCCTTTTAGAACTGGTGGTCAAATAGTTCTCTGACAATATGTTTTCTTTAATTTGAAAGCAGGGAATGGCACAGTATGACTTTTGATATTAAATATTATAGTAGTGAATTGCAAGGGGAAATAAAATGGGACTTAAGGACCGTTACTTACTAAAGAAAGAGTAAGGCTTATGCCAAATAGATCTACATTGATCATGGATAAATTTAGATGAAATTCAAAATCAGGTTTCCTATTATAGACTGGATGAGATGTTGAAACTGGTTTTTAAATATGAATAAAAGGAAAATTAGGTCCAAGACAGAACTTGTTGAGCCAATGGAGAGGTTGCAGTTGTCTGTGACAACATGGGATTGGACTTGGAGGAGCTGTCATTGCCCTCCAAGCCTATGTTCCCCAGTCCTGCTGGCAAGAATTGTTTTATTGCTCTGTTTATTCCATGTTATTGGAGGAATCACATGGGTGCTTAGGATCGTGCCTGTGTGAGGGTATTTATGCTTGAGGTGCAAAGTCTGAAAGCTGCTGAGTCAGTTCCGTGTTTCACAGTATTTCCAAGCCAGAGGCACTGGCAGAGCCAGAACGGACCAAAAAGTATGTTTGGCATTTCCCTTCTTCACCCCGCCTTCCTTTGCCCTCTCAGGTCTTGCTGTTATTACACAGACAGGTCTGTGTGTACAAATATTTACACACACTTGTGCAACAGTCTTTGCCTTGAGATGTCTATAGACCCTTCACTTTTAGTGTTTATTCCAGAATTTATTTTTTCTGTCTATGTCTCATTCCTTGTTTTTGTCAGTCTTGAGACACCAAGTCAAGTGACTTATGCATCAAGTGTCTTCCCTGTGTTTTTGCCTCCATCACCCCTGAATTATTGCATAAATGTATCTACCAACTTTCTTATTCTGCTCTTAGTTATAATTGCTTTCACAAATAAACAATTTGAGCTGAAGCCTCTGCATCTTCTGCATGATTATACAATAGTGAGGTGTTTGTGAGTCACTGAAATCACCCCCCTGCCTCTTGCCAATGGACTGTCTGGCCTGGACATTGGAAAGAGAGTGAGAGGGGAACAGTGATTTGTATCTACCTCTAATGTGATTCCTCACCACAAGAATAACCTAAGGGGTTTTTTTGTGTGTTCTTTTAATTTAAGACAATTAAATAAGTGAAACCTTCCTCTTACAGAATAGAAAGGTAAATTACTACATTTTGAGTCTGTGCCATTTTGCTGTTCAAGTCTGTCCTGTAGCCTGGGCTAGATTCTCGTTTGAGAATAACCTAATAAATTCTCTAAAGCAGCATATTAAAATGCAAAAATAGGGTATGTTGTTTTTAAATTGTGGTATTAATGGATTTCAAACCGCAAAAAATAACAGCTTAGTAAGATTTAGCTTTGTTGTTAAGGCTGTAGTATTGCAATGTGGGAACTTTTTCTAACTCCTTGAAAAAGAAGAGTTAGTAGGCTTGGATTAGACATTAGAAAAACATTCTTTACTGTGAGGGTGGTGAGGCACTGGAACAGGTTGCCCAGAGAAGTTGTGGATGCCCCATCCCTGGAAGTGTTCAAGGCCAGGTTTTGGACAGGGCTTGGAGCAATCTGGTCTAGTGGAAAGTGTCCCTGCCCATTGCAGGGGGAAGGGGATTAAATAACTCTTTCAACTCAAACCATTCCATGATTTTACGATTCTATGGAGGAGTTGTGTTGCTAGCTAATTTTGAACATGACTTTATTGCAGTGGGATTCAAATATGTCCCAGAGAACACAACTACCCAAGTTCAGATTTTAAGAAAGCTGAGATTTAAAAGTCTACATTATTCTTTGTCACTTATCCATGACTGGAAGAGTCAATGTGAAAAGAATCTCTGCTTTATGCTGTAGCTTCCAGTAACAGTGTCTTTATTTTGGTGATTATGCCCTGCTCAAAATCAATCTGAGCACAACATTCATTAAAAACGTCAGGTTTTGTTTGCTAACTTCAAGTGTGTGCTTTAATATTTTGTTGATGCAGAAGTATTCCCGATGAAGAGATGACAAAAGATGTTTTGTGATTTAACTTCCCATTGATTACAAAATGAATTGACTTTTATTTACCATGTTTAAAGCACGACCCAGCAGAGTGCTGTTGTTCCTAATCCATTTTTAGCAGTGATCTTGTTAGTGCTCCCCAAAGCATGGCTGTTATGTTATAGATAGAAACACTCAGAACTGTTCACTAGGGAACACCTCTCCCTATTCCCTCCTCCATCCCTGCACACCAAGTCTGCTCCTTGTTTCTGTTCATTTTACAGAACCTGTGCTCTTACTGCCTTGGAAGCTGAACATTGCAGGGCCTTGCTGGTGTTGGGAATGCAGAGGCATTTAATACAATGATGTTTAGAATAGCATTCACAATCAAGAAAAGGTGACTGTGGATAATTAAATGTCAAGAGAAACTGAAATATTCCTTAATCACAAATGTCATCTCTCCTTCCATCATTCCCTGTGGTGGGCCACTGTCAAGGAACCTCAGTTGAGGACCATGCATCAGCAGCTCCCAAGCATGTGGTCCTTCTTCTTTGGACTCACTGATGGCATTTGCCAGGGAGACCATGAAGGATGAACAGAACTAGGGAGATGCCATGAGTTTTTCAGGGGGATTTTGAAAGTTCTCTGCTGCTTTGTGTTTGAAATGTTCCTTTTCTTCTGAGGGAAGGGAAAAAGTGCCTTCCTGTACCAGTTGGGCCCTGGCAGGGTCACAAGCAGGGTCATCCTAGAGAACATTGCACGGAATTGCATCCAGATGATCCTTGAATATCCCCAGTAAGGGAGACTTCACAACCTCTGTGGACAATCTGTTCCAGTGCACAGTAAGGAAGTAGTGTAAAGGATGCAGCTCAGGCTGGTGACAATGCAGATCTCAGTGTTGAGTTGTTATAAGAGGGTAAGGCCCAACGTATGTAGGGTGTATTTAGCTAAAGTTGCGTTTTTGAACAAAAACTGTACCTTTGTAGAGTTATTTGGGAAATCTTTATCTTAAATTTTTATTGATTCTCTGTGTAGTCATTAGGAAAGGTGGTGAAGGGTCCCGAGAGTAAGTTCTGTGAGGAGTGACTGAGGGAGCTGGGGGTGTTTGGAGAAAAGGAGGCTCAGGTGAGACCTTATCACTCTCTACAACCACCTGAAAAGAGGGCATAGCCAGGTGGGGTCAGGCTCTTCTCCCAGGCAACCGTGACAGGACAAGTGGCCTCAAACTGTGCCAGTGGAGAGGTTCGGGTTGGATGTCAGGAAGAATTTTTTTCACTGTAAGGGTTGTTAAGCATTGAAATGGCATTGTTAGGCATTGGACTGCCCAGGGAGGTGGTGGAATCACCATCCCTACAGGTGTTAGTGCTGTGGTTTAGTTGACATGGTGGTGTTCAAAGTTGGACTCAATGACCTTGAAGGCCTTGTGCAATCTTAACTATTCTATATAAGGTCCTCTGACAGCATCATAAGCTTGATGTAATTTCAGTAAAGTAAAAGAAAGCAGGGAAGAATTCTTGGCTTGTGTCACATCACCAGAAAGGATCAACTGAGGTCATGGTTTGGGCAGAAACTATAAGTCTTGAATAGCTCTAATAGATAGGAGGATCAGCAGGAAATTTTATACAGAACAAGAGAAGAAGTCAAGTTCTTGGCTTAAAATAGTAAAAAATGTAATCTCAGAAACTCTAAAGAGTAAGACCTTTCTGGCTCCATATTGGACAGAGAAACAGAAAATGTAAACCCTTGAATCTACAACAACTGAAATATTTCTGTTACCCCATTCTAGTTGTTCAATTCAAGATCAAAGTAATTCATAAACTGTAGTACGAATAGGTATAAAGAATAAAATTCCAACCCAAATGAACAATCAGTATAAACATCTTTAAATATTGAGAACTTCAACAAATTCAGTGAATGATAGAAAATGACACCCTCATCAAGACTTCATTTGCTAGAAGGGTGCTTTATTTCAGCTAATCAAAAATGTTTTCTATTACTGTGTTGGACTGTCAGCAGTCAAGCGAAATAAATGCATTGGAAATAAATGTGTTTGGATCTTCAAGCAGTTGTATCAGCTATATGAGGGTTACAAATGATAAAAGCATAAATTTGATGGTGCTGGCTTCAATAAAGAATAACATTAAGGTAGCTGCAGACACACAACTTTTAAGATATGGCAGTATAAAAATCCACTTTTATGCCTTTATAGTATTTGCCTGCAGGAAAACTAGTTAAAAAGCAAATAAGCATTATAAAAGAACTAAGAGAAAAGCTTTTTCTCATCGTAATTGAGAGAAATCTGTTATGAACTGTTGAACCTGCAATGTAATTTAAATATGTTATTTCCTTCTCAAATTTGAGTTTAGGAGTTGCTGGCAAATTATCCTTGTTGGAGATGGTCACACTGTTGTTGGTCTGTGCTCTCACATTTATACTCAGAAGTTCTATTTCTAGAAAAGAGAGAGTCACAGGGAGATCTGTAATTTCTTTAAAATTTGCTTTAGGAAGAAAGTATACTGTCTGCTGATTTAGTGTAGCTGGGGTCAAGTGTTGGCCTGATAGCTGTTCTTCCTCCCTTCAGTGGTTCAGAACTTCAGTGGATCTGAGGACTGGGCAATAGGCACAAGACCAGCAGTAGGCAAAAGACCAGCAACAAAATCAACAAAATTAGCAACAGCTTCTGCCTTTTTGTGTGTGTGTGCTCAGCACCCCTGACCAGCCCTGCCCCTCTTTGGATGTCTGCTCCATGGTGCAACCAGGCTCATGGCAGAACGATGCCGTTTGTTCCAAGCTTTTGATGAAACCTGAGCAGGACTCATAAGTTACACAAAGTTTTCCCTTCAGCAAAGCACCTCAGAGATCACAGTCTCCTCTTTTAAAGGACCAGCAGAACAATACCTTCATGAAGGGAAGTGTACATCACAAAACAAGAGCCATGAGCTGGTTGTCAGCTTAACAAACATAGAGACACTTGATGACTCTAATGGATGTAGCTTGTTTACATAAAGCTTGAGCAGACGGAAATATCACATATCATTCTTCTGCGTCAGTGTTAAGTCCCACTGGGACAGCAATAAAGGAGAAAACACTGCCCTCACATAAATTATACCAGAGATCACAAAAGGACAGAGTGCTTCTTCACTGCATCTTCACTCATAGCAAAGGTAGAGAACACGCTGTTGCGTAGGGGGTTGTAATGCCACCTATTTCTGTGTGTGGTTAAAAGGAAATTGTCTAGTCAGACTGGGCAATTATCTTTTTCAAAGACATCTTTGTAAGTGGGAATCGATATGGTTGTTAATGATAATGGTTTTCCAACAGTAGTATGAATGTACCTGGTAATTTCTAGACAATTGAGTGATAAAACTAAGTTCCATTATACTCGATGGCATTCATTTTTCTGTTCTCTTCATAAAAGTGGCTCTAGGAAACTCTTTTGTGTCTTGGATTATCAAGCCAGTCTGGTTTCAACCCTCAGGTTAATACCAAGGTAAAAAGCTGTTCATTGTGTACATAATCCACTTTTCTTTCTGAAAGTTGGAAAAATCTATAATTCAGGCTCTGCAGATACGTATTGCTAATTTCTGGAACTTTGTACCAAGTTTATTTTGTCACCAGGAGAAAAACAAAGCTTCTGTGGGGGATAATCAAAGCAAATGGTGGAAAATAACCATTTCCAATTAAATGCTCACAGTACTCTGAGGTTCCTACAAGGCTGAATTTTACTTCAAACAGCAAAGGGACTGAACAAAATCAACCAAGATCTATAACTGCAATTTCTGTGTATATACATTCATATAATTTACTTATTTATTTATAAAATCCCTTCAACAAGTGCTGTAACAAAATATTTACATGCTCCTCTTTGATCCTCAGATCAGCCTCTGTATTGTTTACAAAATACTGACAAGTAAAGGTGTCACTCTAAAATGGATTTCAACACTGCTGTCTTCCATTCATCAGAGCATAGCACCAGTAAATTGGTATGAGTTTTTACAGACAATGCCATTTAAAACAACACTCGACTCAGCCAACAGCTGTGATTTATTGTCACTCAGTTGGAGCTGCCAAAACACCAGAAGCAAGGAATTGCTTTGGAAAAGGTTTGTATGGGTGGTGTGCCTGCTTTCTGCCTCTTCGGCTGGTATCAGCTTCACTAAATTCAAGGAAAGAATTTATAGGAGAGTGGTGAGGCCCAGGTAGAAAACTAACCATCAGTGAGATGGGGTTTTTAATTTACATCATGGCACATTGGTAGATAGATCACTGGCAGTGCTGTTGTTGCCTTACTGTGGGCTGTCCACTCTCCTTTCTCCAGTATGTCAGCTCATATTTGTTCTTTCCGATCACGTGTGTAGGGGTAGACAACGAACTTTCTTTAACTTGACGTGTCTTGTATCACCGAGATACTGTTTAATCATGGTGAGGTAAAAATTGTGAAATCGAGGCTATGTTTTTCCCATTCTTGCATGAAAGATATCAGCATTTTTCCCTGTGACACTTTTCTTAGAATGTTCACTGGGAGTCCTATAGGCAACCTCACCAGTGAATCAGTTGTGATATTCAGAGCATTAAGGAAAAAGATTAGCAAATGGAGTTTTCACCATAACACTCTTGCATGATTATTGCTGTAGACATCTTGCAGTGATTTAATCTGTTTACTAGAGACAGAAATGTGTAGCCATTGCAAACTGTCTATAATAATTAGTTCATGATAACAAAGTTATGCCTGGATGATTGCAAGGCAGACTCCTGAGTGCATTTTTATGAAAAGATATTAACAGTGCTGAGTTAGATGAAACTGAACTAATCCCGTTGTTATCTTTCCTATTTATATTTTGTAAGCAAGAGCTGTCAGCCTGACTAATGCAAGAGAAGTGATGTGTATACAGTTATTTATCAAATTATTTCAATGAAATCTCAGTGGCAGGTGCTGACCTTGTGCTGAGGTATGTGTCAGTGGATGTTTCCTCTAGACCTTTCAGACAGAGGTACTCTGATAGGTTTAGAGATAATCTGATAGATTTTCTTCAACCAGGCTACTTCTTGTCTTCCTTGAGGTCTGCACTAAAGGGATAGCTTCAATTTCTCGTATAAATGGATATTGCCTGTCGTGGAATGTTACCTACTGTGGGTTTTTTCCACTAACGTCCTCTTTCCTGTTGTTTTGCTCTTCTATTGCAATCTTGCTGTGGGCAGCTTTGCCATGCTGTTGTGGTGGTTCTGAAAGTATCTCCTATGAGAAGCAGAAACAAACTGTCCACAGAATTTTTCATTCATTTTTTGAAGGGAAATAAATCAGTCCTTAATTGTTAAGACCATCTCTGTAGCATGTATTTGAGAAGTCAGGCATGTGGAGAAGGACACTGATGGTCCTTTCTGTTGTACAAAAGCAGTGTCTGAAGCCTTCTCATGCTCTAAAACCCTGCCACTGAGCTGAAAAAAAATAGCTTACATGTTCTGTGGGAGGGCTGGAAAGCATCTTACCAGTGTCTGCAGAATTGTTTTCCAGAAAGCAGGGACATGTTTCAGGTTTTTTGAGGGGATGCCCTGAAGGAAGTGTGTTGCCTAATGGTTAGATAGATGCTGCATGCTTACACAGGTGACTTGTTCACTTCTGAGTGAGATTTGCCTCTGATTTTCTGCAGGCATGGGTGTTATTTGCTGTTGTTGAATTCAAGCATTGATACTGCTTTTATCAGAAACAGAATGAAATGAGGCTTTCCTGCTTTCTGAAGAGGTAGGAGGGGATGTTTAGCCCGTGGCTGACGTGATGAACCACACAAATGTTTTCAATGAATGTTGTTTGGGACAGTGATGGTAACTGAAGCAACAGTTTCTTAACTTGGAGCTCAGTGAGCACTCTTCCTGGAAAGGTGCTTTCTGAAGAAAAGTACATATATGTCATAGACTAATCCTTTCACACTCACAGGTCCCAAAAGAACACAGCAAATACAGCAATACTCAGGGCCAGCAATACTCAAATACAGCCCAGGGCTTTACAAATGAGATTGAGTTGAGCTTCTGTCTTCTGCTTGCACTTTTTCTGCTGACCCTTTGAGATTTCCCAAAATGGTTCCCCAATGCATAGCAGCTTCTGTTGCAGCACTGATAGCCAGCTGCTCAGTGTTTTCTCACTGAGAAGAGTACCTGGACTATTTAGGGCTTTGTCTGACAACCGTGTGGGAGGTGGGTGTTCCCTAATTCAGGAGAGCAGTACACCCTCCAGCAAAGGAGCTGACTCTGCTCCTAGAAGGCTGCTGCAGGACTGGAAGGAGAAGTAAAGGATGAGGGCCCATGGGCTCATAGGGGAGGTGGGTGGTACAGGGCAGATGGGGTTGGAAGGAGCGAGGAGAGCTACGGCGGCTGCAGAGCTCCCACTTAACACAGCAGATGCTCAGCCTCGCTCTCTGCTCCTCCTTTTGCTGCAGCTCTGCTGATGCCAGGGGAAGGAATTTGCATGTCTGACATCTTTCAGCCAGTTTTAAAGCAAAGCCAGAAATAGCTTTTTGGGGGAAAAGGAAGGCCTAAAAAAGTTTCATCTGCCCTACCCTAAACCTGCCCCATTCTAACTGTGTATTTTCCTTTAATAATTCCTGTAATACGCAAAGTACAAGTGCAAGCAGATCATCATGCATTTGTTGCTTATATCTCATTTAGTTGCATGGCAATTTTAGTCTTAATAGAGAAAATAGAGATCAGGCACTGCCTATGGGAGAGCATGTGCCTCCAAGCCAGCTGTGTGCCTGGAGTGTGCCATCTAAGAGCATTCCCTCTTTTTCTATAAATGCGGGATTTAAGACCAAGATAAATTAAAGCAAAGTGTTGAATAGTGGTTGCAATGACTACTTCCATCTGTTTATTCCATTTTTATTTAATAATACTTTTCCTGAAGAAACAGTGAATTCCGAATACTCTAATGTTTCAGCAAAGTTCAACTGATCTGGTATCTTAAGTTTCACAAGTTACTGCAGGATTATTATTAACTGGGTAGCCTAGCCATACATTTTAGGCCAAGAGAAGTCTCTCTCCAGTATCTTGTTGTGTGCCTGTGTGCCTATTATCAGCTAGGTTTAAAAAAGGAGTGTGATTCCCAAATGTTCAAGTGAACTGTCTACTCAGCTAAGCAGGTAACTGCTCTAGATTTTACATTTGCTGGTGTCATTGCTCATTCTCTAGTTGCAGCTGATTAGAGGTGACAGAGGATTTACCTTTGTTTTCTGAAGTACTTTAATATGTCAGAAAATTAGATTTCCTTTGAAAACAAAGCAGTAGATGTGCCCATGACATTCTTCTGTTGCCTCATGTTTTGCACAAAATAGGCTTTACTATTTTATATATCACTGTGATAATTTATCTCTATATAACCCTTCTTTTGTAGAGTAAGAGATACCTGCAGCTATGGCCAGTTGCTAGTAATTTCACGTTGTAATTGCAATTCTGCCCCACCTGGGGGTCCCACTTGTCTGTGCTGGCATGAAGCCGCAGTTGTCTTTGGAGAATGATGGCAAGAAGCTTCAGTGGAAGTTCTCAAGGCAAATTTTGCTCCGTGCAGTGGGATCTCAGAGAACGCACCGTTTGGTCTAACACCATTTCTGTAGTGTGTGGAAGGGGCCATTTCTCAGCAGCTGGATAAGTGAAATGTTTGGCTCTCTAAGGCAAAGCTAATTACCATGTGGGCTAGTGTAAGCCTAGGAAGCTTTCCTGTTTGCCAAATCATGTGCTAAGGGCATATACACACAAGGGTTTTGATACAGGATGTGTCCCTTTGTGCTCCTCTCCCATGCACCTGGAAGGAGGCTTGGCCAGGGATGCCAAGTAGGCATTCAGCACAGGGAACTGTGAGGAGAAAGTGTCCTGGAAGCCTCAGGCCTTCATGCAGGCCAGGAACCAGTCTGTGCTGTTGCCACAGCTGCCGCCCACTGAACCCTCCTCTGGGGTCAGAGCTTTTTAGCTGCTTGCTGGACGTTGCAATAACCTTTATTTAGCCAGTCTCTGGTGTGTGGGAGCAGACAAGGTCAGGCTGTTGGCACGATGCCTTGTGCTCAGCATCCCTTGCCGTGCCTTCTCTGGGCAGACATGCTGTCCCTGGCTCTGCCTCGGCACCGTGGTGGGGCTCCTTTGGTACC
The DNA here is from genome assembly GCA_013400975.1 of Atrichornis clamosus. NCBI lineage: Eukaryota > Metazoa > Chordata > Aves > Passeriformes > Menuridae > Atrichornis > Atrichornis clamosus. Next base: position 21,112 of record WBMZ01008137.1, on the reverse strand, counting down.
ACTCATGTCCATCCCTGTGCCATGGCTCACACGACACAAGACTCCTGTCGATGGCGTTGCCTAATAGTCTTGATAACAAATGGTGCAGAGCTGAGGTGCTACAGGGCTCTGGAAGCGCTGAAGGTGTTTTGCTTGCTGGCATGTTTGTGTGTGTGTGTGTGTGTTTGTGTGTGTGTGTGTGACATATGCAAGGATTCAAGGCTTAGTTCTGATCCTGCTAAAGTAACATCAGACGAAATCCTGTTCCTACCGTGGCAGATTTATCAGAGCATGACTGCTAACGCTCTAAAGCTGACTGAGAGACAGCTACATGCTCTGGACAGACAGCAGCCAAGAGTTCACTCCTACAGCTACCACGGGAGCAGGAAAATAGCGATGAGTAATAAGAGTGAGTGGGGAATGTACAGCAATTTAACAGCTAACAAAATGAATGTAAAATGATACTGTGTTCTCTGCATTAATATTAATTATTTCTTTCACCAAAATAAAATGAAAACAACATTCTAAGCACTCATTTTAAATTTTTAAGACTGAGTGATTGAGGCACTTACATAATGCATTTGAGACCCACTTTCCTGTTTTGTATGAGAAATAAGAATTTTGGAACAAGATAAACAAGTGAAAAGGAAGAATAATACTGAGAAAATGAAAGTCATGACAATTTCTCCTTGCAGGCTTTCTTCCTTTTCCTCTTCCCATTTGAGATGCTGCTCTACTGCTGTATATTCTGCAGTTCCAATTCTGTGAGAATGTGATTGATTGCAGTAGGTCTTTGGTAGAACTCAGTCCTGTAGAAGGAGTGATTTAACTTGGGGAGCATGGGCTTCGGTCACACCTCATCAGCTTTCTGTAAATTGCAGTATATAGCTGTGCTGCTCCTCACAGCACCTTAGAAAGGATTTGCCACTCAAAAAAATTATCACTTTTCCACTTTGTTCTGAGAAAATTGTAATTTGCAGCCTCCAGGAGAAGCATTGCATTTGTTACCTGTCCTGACTAGTTGGTTTTTTTCCCGCCATGTTGGGTGGCTGGTTCATTAGAGCAAGAGGCAGGGGCTGGCTCCCCTCACATTTTGCCTCCCTCATGTTCAGGTAGGCAGGTAGTTCACGTCTCTACACATGTGCTCAGAGATGTGGGGAAGCAATTCGAGGCTGTCTCTGTGTGGCAGCTCTATAGCACAGGACAGAATGCCTTATTTTAAGCCCAGGATTTTTCTTTTTGCACGCCTGTATAGCACACGGCATGCGTTGCGCTGGTATTTAAACAGTCAGTCATGATAGTGGCATATTCAGATAGAAGTGTTGCAGATCCATCCTCATGAGCTGTTAGAGATGGATCGTGGTTCCCCTCCAACTCCCCCATATTCCTACTGATGTGTCTTGAGTGCTGGGCTGCTTCTCAGGTGCATCACGACCCCACGCCTGCCACCAAAGTGGGTGGTGTGACTGTAGTTTGGGGTGTAGGTCCAGACACATTCACCTGGCAGTGCTGAGCACTCATCCTCTGCAGCTGTTCCCAGTCTCTTCTGGGAAAAAGGCAGTTGCACAGGTAGAAAAAATCCCGAAGAATCAATTTGGCCTACAGAATTGCCAGCTGGACCGTACAAGTCTAGGCTAAGGTCTAAGCATGCTGAAGTCATTTTCAATTTTCCATTGTGGAGGAGGAAAAAAACCTGGAAAATCAATATAATTTCAGTTTTCCATAGGAGACAATGGACAGATTGTACGCTTTAAGGTCAAACAGATGTTTCATCTTGAAGCACTTTTTAAATCCATAAAAACAGTGGGAATATATATAAAGAGGGAAAATGGTTCAAACAGATTAAGGGTATATTTTTGCTTTATTGAAAATATTTTAAAGCATCATCTAGAAAGAAAAGCATTTAGCTTAGATTTAGCTAATAAGGTCCAGTCATTTTCAAAGCCATCTCTTTCGTTCTTTGTTTGATACAGAAGCAGAATGAATTCTCTAAGTCACAAGTAAGGAAAAAAAGAAAGATGATTTAATTCTTGTTAGTAATTTTCAGAGGATGACAAATACTCTAAAATGGCTGGTGTTTCAACAGATTGAAAAGCCATTTGCTAAAATATTTGGAATAGTTGTGAAAACAAAAATTCTAATGCTACTCTTTAAAATTTCTCTACCATTGGAAATGGTGAAAGCAAGTTGCAACATTACGTGAAAATTGCAGTGTATGGATAGCGGCATCAGAGCTGTCACCAGAACGCATTCACATTTCAGTTTCAGGTGCAGCACTGTATGGGTTTAGAGTATGGATGTATGGAGTTAATATTAGCCTGATTTCTCATAAGTATCTGTGTCTGCACTGTGATGATAGAAAGTGTATCTTTCTCTCCTGAGCATTTACACCAAAACTCATTGTGGAAAACATCATCTCTTGTGCTTGTATGAAGTCTGGTGTGAAAGAGCCCCCGTGCAAATCCAAGGTTTCTGTCTAGCTTTTGAGCCCAGACTATCCTGTGCCCTCAGCCTGTGAGTTGGGTGCTGGGGTGACTGAACTGCTTTGCAAAGGATCTTCACTGGGACCTCGTGCAGGTGATCCCGGGGACCTGGCGTGTTGTAGGCTAAGGGAATAGTGCATCACTCATCAGGGTTGTGGTAAAGGCAGCACAGTTTAGTATTCTCTGATCTGCAAGGTTTATGAAGACTTTATTCAAAAAGCACTCTTGTGTGCCCTCTGCATTTTCAACATCAGATAAGAAGCTTTATAACTCTGAATTATTTATAGGTTGGTAATACAGTAGATCTGACCTTTTTATAGGGTAGCATCGTGCAGAAGCAAATGAAGTACTTTTACACAAGGGTCATGCATGCAAGGCATAATCTTGTTGTTTCGATTGTGATGCCCTCTCTCTTTGCTCTCTCCTAGCCTTTTTTTTTTTGCAATGGCATTTATTGTGTCTTATGTGTGAATTGAGGATAAATAATGCAAAAAACGCCTCTTAGATTAAGCACAAGAGGGTTTTTTTTCAGCAGTGATTGAACAAATGTGGTGCTATAAAACCAGTTTAAAAGTTGTACCCTTTCTGCTCCTCTCGTAAGGATGAGCAATAAGTCCTGTATTTCTCAGTTTATTAAGCCTGAGCAGTATCTTTCACCTGCTCTAATGCCAAAGCATTGAAATGAAGCAAATTGGCATTATTCTCTTATGAGTCACCAGAAGTGGAATAAGATTTTATCTATGTCATAGGAAATCCAATGTGTACCTGTAAGATGTGTTTTAATATGGTTTTTAGGATTCTGAACCCACAGGCCCATGATAAATCCATATGCCTCTCCAGTGCTGTATTTTGGATTTGCGTCTGATTTTCAGAGATATGAAGGCCCAACAAAACCAAACCAAAACCAAACAAAACCCTTCAATATCTGCGCTTTTAAAAACTCCAAGGAAACTCTCAGCTATATTTTGACCACCTGCATCTACACTTTGGAGCAACCCAACTCAGAAGAGCTCCTTTCTAGAATGGGAAGAAAGACCTGGAACAGCATGTGTGCACACACTGCCTTCCTCACAAGCTTTGATAGGATTTTAAAGGCAGGATGAAATGGTAATGGGTTAGGTGGGTTCCTGACTACTCCTCACTTCATAGAGTTACAGCTCTCAAAAATGCAGGGTTGGGCTGCATACTTGCACTGACCCTTAGTGCATTAAATTTGTAGCAGATTGGCACTGCAGGTCTGAGACCAGATGGATGCTTTAAAGCATCCCTCAGGTGAAGAAGATAAATTAAAGACTAATGCAATAGGCTAGTGCCTATTGTGCACTGCTATTACTTATCTTGAATGGTAAAGTAGGGACATTTAAAGATTCAGACTGAACAAAATGTGAATATGAAAAGGCTGTACTCTCATGGGCTTTAACATCCCGCACAGTGAGGAAGGGATGGGGGTCAGTGAATAAAGGCAGAATAATGACTGCATGGAGGCATCTTTTGAACATTGCTGTAAGATGCTGTTGGATACTTGAAATTTTCAATCTTTTAGTTTGTCACAAAGTCTTTTTTTCCTTTAAAAGCTTATGCTGTAAAGATATGTAGCATTTCAACAGATGTGCTGGTGTCTTGTAGGAAACTTACTCCTGTACGTGCTGTGTCTCAGGTGCACTAAGAACTCCAGTATGTCTGTAACTACAGCTGCTTGCAGCACTTGGCCTTCCAAATCCAGCTTGCTGTGGAAGTTACTTCAACTAAAGCTTTGAAGCTATTTTGTAACATTTATATTTGTGATCACAAAAAATATTGTGAAACTTCTCTAGAGAAATTGGTAAGAGACATATGATGATGCCAAGCTCTGAGATAAGGGTTGAATATCTTCCAAAATTACTCAAAGAATATTTTTAAAATTTCATAGATTTTTTTATAGTTTTATTCTTACTACTGAAAGCAGAGATTCTGGTGATTGGGTAACTGCTTTCTGCTTTAGACAATGCCAGTAACTTCAGTGAAGCTATGCTGAACTTGCATCTCTGAAGGATGTGACTGGGGGGTTGGCCCTCCTAAATTGGGTATTTTAAGGGCAGTAGCAGCCCATAGTGAAATATAGCAAACCTATTGCCCTATCTGTGCTGTGGCAGCCTCCCAGGCCTTGTAGCACCTGTAGCAGCATTGTGTCCCTCACAGAGTTTTGTGTCCAGAGTGCACGTGGCCATGCAGGAAGGCAGCCTGTAGCTTCTGTCACAGCACTGTCACCAGAGGAGACCTTGCTCTGCTGGTAGTAGGTTTACAAACCCCTTTTCAGCATCCTTGTCCTTCCCACAGAACAAAAGAAGTGAAGCCAAGGAAAATGATCTCCTCTAAGATCTTCATTGTAAAGGATTGGACCAATGGAGAGTAAGTTATTATATGGACAATATAATTAAAGATATATGAGATAACTGATTTCAGTGTAGCAGGAGAATCAAAACAAAGACATTTGTAAGGGATTAAATAAACTTCTGAAAATGTAATTCTAATGCACCAAAAAATCAAGTTGCCATCTTGGTATGTTGAGGATTGGGTATCTTTAATTCAGCCATTGGTCGCACATTTAATTTCACTCTGGCTTAAGAATCTTGGGTTCTGCTCCATGCCCACCTTAAAATTTTCTTTTAGGATCATTACAATCATGCTGTGATGCTTCACGGAGATGTTCCAACTATGTTTTCCTAAAAATAAGACTAGCAGAATATGCATTGGGGTTTATAAGAGGCGGACAGACTTTTTAGTAGGGCCTGTAGCAACAGGACATGTGGTAATGGTTTTAAACTAAAAGAGGGTAGATTCAGACTAGATATAAGGAAGAAAATTTTTACGATGAGGGTGGTGAGGCACTAGCATAGGTTTCCCAGAGAGATGGCAGACATACCATCCCTGGAAAAATTCAAGGTCAAATTGGATGGGTCTCTAAGCAACCTGATCTAGTTGAAGATGTCCCTGCTCATTGCAGGAGAGTCAGACCAGATGACCTTTAAAGGCCACTTCCAACCCAAACTATTCTATGATTGTATGATTCTATGAACCCACTGGTGGTGAAACAAGTCTGGAGACTGAGGAAACCTGTGACATTTTAGATTCTGTGTGGCCAGTCTCAGAAGTCTGGTCTTTGTGTACTATCTGAAATGAACTGACTACAGTTTGTCCACATGATTACGTGATGAAAAAGAAAATTACCTGGGAATTTTTTCTCAAAAAATTATCTGTCTAGGATATTCTTCCATTATCTTGTCATCATCAGTAGAAGCAGCTCCTCACTGGAGCTTAGTGGTCTTTCGCTGCCTGTTTTGAATGAAATCCCATTAGCCAAGACATCGCATCTCCATGGTGCAGAGTTACAGCAGGTACCTTTCAGAAGGCTGACAATTCCTTCTGTTCAGGGTGAGGGTGGCTGTACACAGTATGGGCATTTCAGAGCACTCTTTGCTTGGTATCAGTTGTATTAAAATAGAATACAAATGATGTTTTTTCAGTGTAGGAAAGCTTTCTTGTTCTGATCCAATGAAATCTTGCATATAATGTGAATATCGTGTAGCATTTAAATATGATATAAAGATTTCCATACACATATGCTGTATAAGAAGAATGTAGCATGAATCATCTTACTATGACTGCAGGGCTTTTGCAAAACACCCATTAATTCTGTCCAGTCAATCCCCACTGTATAGATTGAAAAAATTATAATGTTCCTCAAATTGCTTGCATCTGAATGCTTCTGTGTTTCAGAGTTTCTCCAAGCTCTTTTAAATCAAAAGAAAGATGATCCTGTCCTACTGCTGACTCATGCCTCTTATGTTTCTGTTCCGTTGCACAGGGCTTTTAACATTCTTCAATGTAAATGTATCAAACTGGTAAACCAGACATTTCAGAAGCCACATTTTCTTGAGTAATAGCTAAGCTCTGTCTCACTTTTCCTTAGAGTTAAGGGAAATTTCTACTGCCCTAACATGCAAAGGTTTTTGGAGAAGGTTTTTTAAATTAATTTATTCCTATGGGCTGGTTCCCATTACAAAAGAAAAAAAAAAAAAGGTCAGTGCACATACAGGTTTATTTCTTTTGGATGCTTTTAAAATTTCTTGAAAATAGAATTCTTATTCTCAGGAAATCCCTTGCTTCTAACTGCTCTTTCTTTCTCATGTCTGGCTCTTCCTTAAGGAGCTGCCTAGAAAAAAGACAGACACCTAACTTATAGGATGGCAGATCACAGTACAGTTTGATGGTTTCTCCTTATAATCTTACTTATATATATAAAGGAGTATGGGTTGAGGTGTCTGTGTGAGTGTGGCATTGCAGCATGCTTTAATCATTTTCCCAGTCCTACCTAGTTTCTGGTATTCCTGAGAGGTGCACTTGCACTGACGCTAGCTGATGACATTTCCATCCTTTTCTGACTATTTGAAAATGTGCAACTTTCCATGCTTTCAAAAAAAGCCATCCTTCAGGCTCAACAAAATCCATACAGCTGTTCACAGACTGTCTTAAACCTTTCTTTTTTTTGCATACAAGTCATAACCTATTTTGATCCTTATTGATTTAGTTAAAGGATGAACTGCATGTATTGATATTACAGAAACAATCTGGCTTGATTATAAAGCATGAGTCCGTACTAGGAGCAGACATGCAATCCTTCTTCTGTGGGAAAATGGGTAGTAGAACGTCACAGGGCACTGCAAAGGGGAATTCATTAATCTTTGGAAAGGATAAAGCTACTGCAACAAAGAAAGTCCATGAGGAAATGACTCTGTTGGCTGAGCCGGGTTTGGATGCTGCTGGCTGATAGACAGATCATGCCAAGCCCTGTGAAAAATAGCACCTGGTGAACTCAGCACTGCTCACCCACGAAGGAGCCCTGGGCTAGAGGGCAGGGCTTTCATGAGTAACATGGCCTAACAGGAGGGTTGTCAGAGGCAACCAGACCTTGAGGTTTCTTAACACTGCAGGGCTGCCTGAGCCTGGCCCTGGTGCAGTTTCTGAACATCCCTGCAAGTGTGTGTGAGGGAGGGATGCCTGAGGGGACTTCAGAGGCCCAGAAGATGCTTAAGGTCAGTGCTGAGCACTCTGTGTAGCCACTGAGCTATGGGGAGATTGAGGGTGTTCTGCCCCAATGAGAATTTAGCTGTTTAAAATTGTTACAGCTTTTAAATCAAACTGGTTTTGATTTTGAAGTTGCTGGAATGCCCCAGCACTCTGAAGCTGAAGTATCATCTTCTGGTGATTGAAGGGTAATGCTTGCAGCTCTGGGACCTCCAACATAGGAAGGACTTGGACCTGCTGGAATGAGTCCAGAGGAGGCCACAAAGATAATCAGAGCGCTGGGGCAGCGCTCCTGTGCAGACAGGCTAAGAGAGTTGAGATTGTTCAGTCTGGAGAAGAGAAGGCACCGGAGAGACCTTCAAGCACCTTCCAGTATTTGAAGTGGGCCACAAGAGAGCTGGAATGGGACTTCTAAAAAAGGGCAGGTAGTGATAGGACAAGGGACAATGGCTTTAAACTGAGAGAGAGTAGGTTTAGATTAGACATTAGGAAGAAATTCTTCGCCGTGAGGGTGGTAAGGCACTGGAACAGATTGCCCAGAAAAGGTGTAGATGCCCCATCCCTGGAATTTTCAAGGTCAGGTTGGATGAGTAACCTGGTTTAGTGGGAGGTGTTCTTACCCACGGCAAAGGCTTTGGAACTAGATGATCTTTAAAGGCCCCTTCCAAATCAAACCATTCTATGATTCTCTGAAATTGCATACTTTATAGATGCACTGTTTTCTACCCGAGAAATTTAACCTCGCAATATGAGCTTCTTTACAGTCATGGAGATTCATGGGACCTGCACAGCATCGTGTGAGTGAAATCGATTTGCATTTACCTGAAGTGAATTTTTTTAATCTGTACACAGGTCTGGTAAAGCATGGTTGAATTAATGCCCTTGGATAAACTAACCTCTCCATTATGCTGGTAGCACTATGTCTTTGTTTTTGCCTGAAAGCAACCAATCACAGCGAATTAAAAGTAGGGACCTCTCATTCCTGTAGCATTACACAAGTCAAAATAATTTATTAACTGCACTGGTAATTCAGTGCACTGTATATAACTGTTCTGCAAGCATATATGACTCCTTTCAACATTTATTCTTGCAATCAACATCCTATGTTGCTGGGAAAACAAGGATGGCTTTTCTTTCTACTGCAGGCACCTAGTATAGAGGTTAGACTGATTATTCACTCTCTTTAGTTTCCAGCCAGGCAGCAAAAGCAGTATTTTTCTTGCCTCCGCAACTGTTACGAAGTTGAATTGACTTAAGATTCCCAGGTAAAAGGTGATATTGAAGTAGTCAGATGATGTTTAAGAGACTAAAGCTTATTCCACAGCTTAGATCAGTAGTAAAAAACAAACAAACAACAACAACTAAGGTAAAGTTGACTGCTGTTGCTTATAAATTCTGGATCAAATCCTAAAGTATGCATTTTACTGGGATTTTTTACAGATTCTTATGCGTGCAGAAAGATTGCTCTCTTGCCAGTGCTTAGATTTCCAGCTGGAACAAAGGGCTTCACAGACACCTTCTGTCTTCCTCCTCAGTGTTATTACATCAGTGGAAACTTTTAAATGCTCTTGTCTTGGAGCCTTCTGTGAGGAGGACAGTGACTGCTGGAGCCCCTGGAGCATACCAAAACATCTTTAGTAACCTAGACACTACAGCTGGACTTAAATCTAGATCTAATCCTAAAAAAAAGAACTTTTTAATTAGGGAGGGAAGACCTAAAAAGTTAAGAGATATCCTGCAACTGTCCTGTGGAGGCGTTTAAGTATGATCATTCATCTTAGTAGCAAAACTCCTGCAAAAATTTAATGCTTACTTTAGTTAAATTATTTGTGGTTTTTTCTTTTTTTCCTTCTGATTTACTTTTGTGTTGATTCTGGTACCACTTCCTGTATAAGACAGAGTGCAGGAGACATTTCGATTGCCAAATATTTACAGAATTGATAGGAAGTGTCCAGGAAATGAAAGGGTATGGATGGTTCTTCAGATGAAGCCAGACTTTGATTTTCTGAGCCATTTGCTTGTGACCTGGGTCTTAAGAAGCAGAATTTGTTATCCGTTAAACACCTTGAATTTCATCTCTATTCTACTTGTTTGGTTTTGTAATACTAATACAAACTGGAAATGTTTTCAACAAAACCATGATGCTCTAAAGCTATGTCCAGCAATGTGTTAGAGGCATAGTGACATCTGCTTGTTCCTTAAAAGTGCCAGTGCTAAGAGGGCACCATCAGCTATAGTTACACACAAAATTTAGGCCTCAATCTGGTGGTGAAGTGTGGGAAGAGGGAAGACATGCAGGAGAGTTCAGGCCCTATCTCAGCTTTGAGAAAGTGAAGGAGAAAGTAGAACTGTCACCCTCACCTGTTCAGACATTTAGGTTCCTTTTATAACCATCTGACTTTAAAAGATCTAATTGGAGCAATGGCCTCATCAGAGGTGATGACTTCTCCCATTGCATCCTGCACCGCCCAGGAGTGCTTGACCTTTCCAGTTGCAAACGCAGCTCAGTCCTGACTCCTGACCCTTATGCCTTTGGTCAGGGCAGATTAGCAAGCAATAAAAATAGAGGAGATGCTGCCATCAGGCACAGGCAGTCTGAAGTATCCCAGTCCTGGTTTCCTTACATGCAGAACACATCTCAATGCAGTGTATGATGCATTTGCAAATTTGTTGCCCAATTTGTTCCTGCAGTCAAAGTGAGAACACAGGCCAGTCAATATTTCTTTTGGGTGTTTGGTCTGTAATTGTGGCTGTGTTTGGAGGTATTTTGGTTAGCCAGAAACCTTCTGAGTTTAACTTCTGTGCGTGTGGCTACTGCAAATCCAGTGAGGTGCAGCTGGATCATATCAGTGCCTCAGTCTACAGATGTTGTGCAGCACTTGGGTCCTGCAGGACCTCTGCAGTGCCTGTATCAACAGGATGCATAGAAAGCTTCTGATCAGTTAGACCCAAGCCTCAAGAGGAGAGCGACTGTTGTGTGGGAGATGCTAGTCCACATCTCTGCTCTGCCAAAAGATGTCTCTGGTGGCCTTTAAGAAATAATTTATTTTCTTCTGTCTTTTGTTCCCTTTCTATAAAATAGATATGGCATCATCATGCCAGACTGCGGCTAGGAGAATTAATGGTCTGTGTGTATAGAAAGGATAATGTGGTCCGTTTGGAGTTTGATTTCATCTCTTTGGCAGGTGTCACCACAGCCATCAAAACATTTTCATGCAGCTCAGGAGGCTTCTTTGTGTCTCCTGAGGTACCCAGAAGGGAGAGGGAGCAGCCTTGCCCTCATACTCGCGTTTCATTGGGGTTGAGTAGAGGTTCACATCTGAGATGTGGTGATTGGTCAGCGAATTGCTGCATGAACCTGGCAGCAGAGTCCCTGTGCTGCATCCTCGTCCTGCCTCCTGTCTGGGGTTGTGAGCCCAGAGCAAGCCCTGGATGCTGTGCTGATGGGGTAGTGCTCAGCCTCTGACCCTGTGAAAAATAGAACCAGCTACAAAGACAACAGCAACAACAAATTCTGGGGTGTCTGAGCACTGCTTTGCTGTCTGTTGCTTGCTGTAGGTTTGTCCTTGAACAGGTTTTGAATGAGAACAAGAACAGCATGTTGTACTGAAGCGTGTAAATGCCTTGGAAATTCTCGAGCAATCGAGAGTGACTCACGCTTTAGCACCAGTGCTGGAGATCATTTGGCAGGATGCAGTTTCCATAACCAATGCAGACACAAGGGCCAAGTGTTTTTAGAGCTGGATGTGATGCAGAGATGAGCCTAGATTCTCCCTGTCCCTGAGGACAGGCTAAAGGTATTCTCCTCTTTATCTGAATCGTATCATGTGCCTGGTGGCTGCTTCTTCAAAGCTTTGATACGGTAGATGTATGCAGAAAATGATGTATTTAAGAAGATAATCAAATGCAACATGATGTGCCAAACATTTATTAAGACAGAAAAACTTCTGCCTTCCCTCTGGGAAATCCTCTTCTCCTGAGATGGGCAAAGATGAAGTTCTGATTAGTTACAATATGCCTTGTGAAGTAATTTGACTCAGCTAACAGGGAGGGATGGCAGCATTCCGTGCCTCTGCTGGGTCCTTCTGGGTCTGCACATTAGAGCAGCAACAGGCAGCCAGCTGTTCACAGCCAGCTCTACACCCTTTCACAGCAAACCTGGGCCTCTCACAAGGGAGAAGTTCTAATAGCAAAGTTAAAAGGATCATCCTTTAATTACCACTGCACCTGAACAAGATTAGAAGGTTGGATGCAGATGATATAAATGTATAAAAAAAAGCAAAGCAAGAAAAATCTGAAGATGCTGTTTTAACTCTTATTTTCAGCAAACTGAGTTCCAGGCAGTGTGCTGGGGGCAGGTTGGTTGCAGAACAGGTGATGATAAATAGTCATATTTGAGATAAATGCTAAAAATTGCATGACTTACTGAAGCAACAGCTTTCCAATTTATAGTTCCAAGGATAGTGATTTTGAAGAGCAGCAGTTCGAATTTTAGCTGGTTTAATGCAAACAATGTTCTAGAAATAATCCTCTTTATTAATAAACCGCATTTCCTAAGCAGTCATGTAGGAAACAGCAAATGCTAAGTAAAAGCAATACCAAAAATCTGTTTCAAATGCCAGATCTGGCAAATGCTCCTGTTAGAGAAATATCTAATAGCAGCTGGACTGGGCTTTTTCTAACTGTGTAAGATAGATTGTTTGGAGCAGGGGGGAAGTGAATTTGAAAATAAAATTGAAAATATTCCTGAACACCACTCGTTCAAAGGGTGTTTTCGTTTAGTCCAACATCACGAGTGAAATGTGCTTTATACCTTGGAGCTGCTGGGGAAGTTATTGCATCTGTCTGCATGGGAATGCAGCTTAGCTCACGTGCTGCCCAGGTCTGCACATCTGCCTGCAGACCTCCCACCACCCTGCTCATCACGCCCGTCCAGGCGCTCCCGCTCCTCCCAGTGTCCATCTTCAGCAGCTTAGTACACTTCCAACATATCTTCCCAAGGGCCTTCTAAGATTTGAGAGGTCAAATATATTTAATTACTTTTTTTTCCTGACCTCTTTTTTTTCAAAACTCTTTAAAGAAGTTTAGGGCCTGACACTGTGTTAGACATAAATGGGCTGCAGGTGAAATTGGTGATATCCAGCACTCCCTGCTGTCTGTACATGAGAGAGGGGCCTTGTGTGTTCAGCTTTGTGTGGTGGAAAGGTTTTTATGCCCTGCCTGTTCTGCTGCTGAGCTTTGGGAAGCAGAGAGAGAAGGGAGCTGTTGGCAAGTATTTTAATTCTTGACCTCCTTGGGTGCAAGACCTGGCTTTGAGAGAGCAAAGACAGGCATTGTATTTACTGTTCTCAGCACCTTTTTGGAGGCAGTGAGAGCATTAGAGCACATTGCCTTCCCTCTGTGATGTTGCCCTGCAGTAAGGATGCCACTCTTGCCCTGCATTACGACGTGTCACCCTCTGCTTGTGGGGCTGGTGGTTGTGAGGGCTCTGTTCTGAGGATGGGGACAGCTACCCCGGCGAGGAGCACAGTGGGGCAGCTCATTACCCACCACTGAGCTGGAGGACAGCTTTTCCATGTACTGAAAGCATGCGGCACATCAAGAAATGCTCCAGTACTGGCATCTTGCCAGGAGGGCTCTTGTCCTGAGAGCTGGCATCAGATCCAAGTTGTAAGTGAGCAGGTTTCAGAGTTCAGGGGGATTAAACAATCTCTGCCAGCATTGCCATGCCCTCCTTGACAGCATTTTCTAGAGCCTTCTGTCACTGAAGGACAAAGGCTGGATCCAGGCAGTTGCCTGGTGGTTCCATCCACTTCAGCCAAACAGGCATTTTGGGCTGCATGCCCCTATATCACAATGACAATAATGGAAATTACAGCTGATTTATTATGCAGTGATGCTCCTGAGCCAAATGGTTTCCATCTGAATATGAAGCAAAATTGCCAGTGCACTGGTGTAATGAATGCACCATCTCTTTGCCCCTTCTGTGCCTTTGCAGTCAGGTATTTGCTAGAAAGTCCAGCATTAGATAAAAATCAGGAAGGGAGGGGTGAAAGCCACAACTTTAAAGTTTCTCTAGATTTTACTTAGTATATAATAGTAGCTCAAAGTGTTGGGAAATGGGTAAATAAAAAGAACGCAAACCTGCTTTGTGCAGACTAGCCCAGGTGTGTGCATGTGCTGTAGGCTTGCTTCAGCAGGGCCAACGTGGAGTCCCCATGCCAGGAACTGTAGGACTTGTGCTGTTTCATCTCAAGATAAAATGTTTGTTGCTGTGGCCTTTTGAAAAACCTGCTGGAAGTCTGAAAGCACTTCTTTTTATGAATCTGGTGCCAAAACCTCTGCAGCGAGGCCCCTGCGCGATCAGTAGCACAGAGCCAGATAAATCCTGATATAAATCTATGCTGTGGGCAGAGTGGTGATAAAGATGCATGTTGGGAGAGTTCAGGGACATTTGAGAGGACAGCAGGGGTGGAGGATGAGATGCATCTTTGACAAGCCTCTGCGTCCTCTAAAATCTGTTAGTCCTTCCCAGCCCCCGGATAGTCTGTGATTAGAACGACGCCACGATGGCTCGGGTCCGCCTGCTCTTGAGTTGTGACTGCAGCAGGGAAGTGGGTGCACAGAAGTTAGGTGGCAAATCCTAACTGGTGGATGAGTTCCTGTGAGAAATGGGGTTATTATGCAGTGAGGAAAACAGTCTTAAAAGCAGTTCATTTGATTAGGATGTCATTATGTGAAAAATTAAGAGCACTTTTCATTTCTGTGGGATGATGAAGCTATTGCCAAAATCCAGCTTTCAGTTGCTGGTGCTGGTTATATAACGATGACTGTGTTGTGTTTCCAAGGATTGTAACCTCTTAGTTGAAAACAATGTCAGGAGGAGGTTCTTAGCAGGGTTTTCTGTTTGTGCAAACACTTGTATTTTCTCTGAGCTCTCTGTTAGATTGTCCAGCTGTGTCTTTGTCAGGTATGCACACATAACAGGTCGATCTAAGCATTGTTTACTCAGATTCAGAGAGATGTACAGGGCCATATCTGATGTTGTCTTTGCTTTAGTTTAGATCCATGACTAACATTATTTTGGATAGCACTAGCTTTTTTTTTTAATCTCAAAATAACATTTTCCATTAAATGACTGTTTCCCCTATATTGAAATGCTCTCTTTGTGGAGTCTGGTATTATTTCTATATGCACTTAACTGCTGAAGTGTCTGCTGCACTCTTCAGTTGCTAAGGAAATAGTTTCCTTTTCCTGATATATATTTTTAATGTCTCAGCCTATGCCTGTGGTACAGGATCATCCATCTTTTCACCTGGGCAAATTTAAGTGAATTTTGGGACTAGTAATTCTTGCAGACTAGATGTCTTACAAAGGCATAAGAAAGAGCAGAAAGGAGAGGAGAGCTCTCATGGAGACAGGAGGAGAGGGATTTTTGGTTTGGTTCGCTTAATTCTGAGCAGCTAAACAAATGTGTACACTGTAGTCAAGTACAATCATTGTCATAACAGAAAAACTTTACAGCACCATTGAAGTGTCTACTCTTCGGTTGTGCTTTGCACTGGGAACTGTTCCTGATTGGATCTCAAGTGCCTGAGGCCCTGGTTGTGGCCCCCCAGTTGTATGAGGGACACGGCAAACCTCTACTTCCTCTCCCCAAGCACAACTGCACAACGTGATGGTGACAAAAGCAGAATGTCACAGCACCTGCCGTGGGTCTGTGGCAACGTGGGACCCACTGGGCTTCCCGCAGCTTCTCTGACCTCTCCATGGCTGCAGTTCTTCCCGTCTTCAGGAAAGTGAGAGTATAGCATGCTTTCGACAGACTTTATTTCTGATCTGGCTGATGATGTTTTGTATTCCTACACTTGGAATAAGAACCAGTTCATGTGAAATATGAGACTAGAAAAAGGGTAACAAAACATAATAGGACAAGCTCCTTGAAAGATGCCTCTCTTGTTTTAAAACTAAGAAGATTATGCTATGTAAATATAAACCATAAATGGGGAACTAAAGAGCCTGTGACGCAGTGTGAGGAGGAGTTAAACTGAGATTACAAAGCTTCATTGCACTCCTAATCTGAGATATGGCTTTGGTGATGGCTTCTCTGGGATACTAGTACAACTCTGAAACTCCAAATATAACTCATTTCAGTGATGCTTAGAGGTTAAGATTTAATGTCCCAGTACTACCAGTGAAGTGAAGCAGTTTGCTCAAGGGCAAGCTCTGTGTCACATCTCTCTCTTTTCTCATCTCAGAACAGGGGATCAAGGAGAAAACTGTTTTTACAGTGCTCCTTAGGAGGGAGCAAGGAGACATCACCTGAGGTATTTAAGTTTAGCCCAATGTGACATTATAACATGGAAGAGGTAGAGATGGCAAAGCACAATAGTTAAACAATCAATATTTTATTGATCTCTTAAAAGCATGTAACCACGTCAACGTACAGTCTGCTCTGCCTCACTTAAGCTACAGCTGAATGCTTTAAACCTGCCTGCCTCTGAAATGAAAATTAAATGCTTTGCATTGTCTCAGTGAAGTGGAAAAACAGAAGAAGAGAAAGCTTAAATGAAAAGCTGTCTGTAAGATGAAATGAAACATTTTAGTTCAGGGAAATGAAGGGTTAGAGTTGCAAAGCAGAAAGAGGGGACTGTTGGATAAAACTGGGATAGTTTTCAGGTTCAGGAAGTTAATTTTTCTCACTGATATGAGAAGATGAAGAGAATGGTAAAACTGCTATCCAGGAGGGGTTCTGGGATTAGGTGTCATCATCTCTTCAGCCGAGACTTTCTGTTTTGAATCAGCGATGAGGCCGTTTGCTAAAGCAGGAGCCAGCATGTGGGGATCCCACCTACTGGTGAGGGCCTGTGTCTCCAGGCTGGAGCACCAGTTCTGTCACCTACCTGAGGGAAGCTGGGGGACCTCAGTTCCAATCCATGCTTTTAGAAGTAGAGCTTCTTTCATCCCATCCTGTTGGAAACACTGGCTCTGAGTGCCTCTGTAGCGTGGAAGGCAGGATGCGCTGTTGCGTGTGTTTCTAAAGTGAAAGGGCAGGGGACACTTGGAGCAGCTCTCCCTGGGGTAACCTCAGCCATCCTGGCCTGTGACTCCCTTGCACTGGGCAGGCCTCTCCTCACAGCCGCCCCATCACCATGCAAAGCTCTGGCAAGGGAGGGAAGGGGAGGGAGAGCTTCCCTCATGGAGTCTTTGTGCACATCGGAGTTTGAACTGTTTTCATCTCCGAAATGTGGTGACTGGAGCCATGCTCCTGAAAGGGGTGTTCAAATGCTTTTGGCAGAGGAGAAAAGGGAATTTACTTTTTGCTGTCTATGAGTATTCTCAACTACTCAGGGTAAAAAAAATCGTAGACAAAACCATGACGGTGGTGTCTAAGAGCCAAATGCAAGCATGCTTTTTCTAAACAAAACCTTTTAACAAAAATAGTTGCAAATGCAGTCTGAATTTATGAATGAAAAGGCATTTGGGGATGAACAGGCCACTGTGGTGTATCTGCCCACGTGTGTAAGAGGGAGAGGTGTGATGCAAACAAAGGCTGGGTCAAAGCCACCTTTTAGACTTGCATTTGATGGTGTCAGGGAGTCTGGACTTTGTGGTTCCTACTGCTCCTGGTGAAAGGTGTGTAGAGGTTTTCAATACTCAGATCTAACTTGGACATTCTTGAATACAGGTGATGATAAATACTTTAAAAATGAGAGTTTCAGTCTGCTTGTAAAGAAATGATGCTCTCCTGCTGAATTATTCTGGTTTTCCTCTTCTAGAGCAGCTGTTTTCTTCAGGAGAAATTCACGAATGTTTACATTAAGTGAAATCAGAACTCTCTTAACAAATTGTACTGAGGATCTCTTATCTGAAACCTGTAAGGGTGAACTCTTACCAGTTGTAACAGAAAGGGACATCTTGCACAGTTCAAACTGCTGATAAATACTTGTGTGGCTGACATGAGAGACTGCAGTATGTGCCGGGCCTGTGGTATTTTCCCATGAAACAGACCATTTTGCCTCATTGAATAGTGACATTTTGCTGTGTGTTTGAACTGTAGAGAACTCTTTAGACTGAAAGAGTTATACAACCCTAAGCATTGCTGCTATGTAAGTAATAAAAATGCCATTGGTCATGTTGAGAGGATGGAGAAATTGCTGTAAAACTCTTGGAGATGTGTGAATGAAATATACCAATAAGAGAAAAAGTACCTACCTCTGCCAGTATTTGAATCTATATTCACCATGGGACCTAAGTGTCTGCTTTCACAGAAGCAAAATACCTGAAACAGAATCAAGAAATTCAGCTCTAAAGGATTCCCTGTGAAGTTACTTGGAGGGATCAGTCAGTCCTTGGCCGTTTTAATTAGGTCACCTGTGCATTTAGCAGATGGGAGGCAGCTACCAGTTTTGACAATTGATAAGGAAGACAGAGCCATCATCAGCTGCAACTGGACTGTGGGAAACTGGCAGAGACGTGTTGCTAGGAGCTGCTAGCTAAAAGGAGATCCTGTAATGGGAAGGTCTGAAACACCTCACTACAGTCAACTCGTTTCTTCCCTTCAAGGTTTTAAGCCCCTGGCTGTTAGTTAGGGCTGAAGGGATTTGACAGCTGCTTTGGGAAATGGTTAGCAATGTACTTTTTCTGTTGCTGATTCTCATTCAGTTTTTAACAGTTTGTTTTCTTCTCACATAATGTTATCCAAGCTCTTGAACAGGGAAAGGCCAGACCAGTTTAATGGCACTGGGTGCCATACTGGGCCACCTACTTGGGTAGAAGATTTATCCTCTTTTTATGCAGGGCTGCAGGTTAGTTTGCTTTTCTTCAATATTACAGCTGAACTTTAAGCCTGTTAACTCAGAGATACATTAAGAAGAGTTCATGTTATCTTAGGCAATTTATGCAAGGAACTTTCATCTGAATGTAATTCTCAGTTTATAATTTCAAGAGCTGCACAAGTCTTGTGCATTGGGAACATTGAGCATTGTATTTGTGTGGATTGGTTTGTGAGTGGGCATTCAAAGGCAGCTGAATGACTTGTAAGCTCTTGGTAAGCTCTGATTAATTTGAATACATTTGAAAATACATTTATTCCTCTCTCGGAAGGTAAAATACCTGTCAATCACTGTAAGCCTAATGACAGAAAGCAGATAAGTGAAAGCAGAAGGAAAAAAAAGTGAATGAAAGGAAGACACTGGCTAAGAGGAAATTATCTTAATGACAAGCTAGTGTCTAAAATGTAATCACAGAAAGCAAGCTATACAATTTAACTATTCCCTCAACACATCATTGCTTTTCTCAGCTCTAACCTCTGCATCCATTTCAGATCTCAAGTGAAATTGTGTCTGAGTTAGAGGTGGGGAAAAAAATCCCAAATCCTTGACTCTCACAAATCGCCTGGTTTCTTCCAGGAAACACTTAGTAAATGGCAGCAAGCCACAGGAAGCTTGGAGAAACAGACTCTGAGTCTTGAGAAGGCATATTGTACAGATTATATGACATTTTGTATAGTTGTAATTTAGGTGACAGAGAGGTAGGTTCCTGCTGTGCCTTGGGCTCTCCTTAAAGCAGTTTTTGAGGCAGTGTTGCCTGCCCAAGAATGCAGGTAGTGTGTTGATCTGAAATAAAAGATGACACTACATGAACTGTTAGTGTGTCTGATGTCTGCACATAGCTAGAAAAGCACCCCATGTGCTAAAAAAGAAAAGAAAAACCCAAACAAACATGAAAATAGTATTTTATAGGAGTTGCTGCTAGAAACTGCTGACACTCGGCTGTCAAAACCCATAAACATTCTTTTTTTCCTCATTTACTAGAAACAAGAAGATCCTACAGAGCATTTAACATTTTGATGGACACAGTAGTTCTCAGGACGTAGAACATTCCCCCACTCAGATCTGGCATCATTTCCCCAAAGCTCTTGTCTGCACATTAGATATTTGCTTGTAACAGCTACTTTTTGTCTCAGAAATGAAGTTCTAGTAGATCTTCAGCAACATATATTTTAATTGTTTCTTTTTTCATTACTCTTGCATTCTCTGTATGTTAGTGAACAAAGTTGCTAAATGAGTTATAATGTGCTGTAATTGTGCCTATCCAAACTATTGACCAATGTGGTTTTTAGTTTTAAGTTGTGCAGTTGTCAAAGTTTACTATTGACAATGTTTTAGAGCCTATTTTTGGGAAGAGACATCTCTTAATGCCTCAAAACCTGCTAGGGAGTCTGTTGCAGATCAGGCAGGTTTTCTTTATTACTTCCACTAATTTCTTTAGACATAATCCTGTCTTATTTTCAACAGTATTTTTGTAAAAGGTTTTGCCTTTTTCACTCAACACTAGCACAGCCTGTAAACATGAATTAGAATGAGGAGTTTGACTTAGAGGAGTAGAGCCTTGAGTTGTGCAGAACTTCTAAATAAGTAATAGTGACATGATTAAACACTAATATTTGAGTTGATATTTCTAGAATTTGTAATTAGGCTACAAAGCAGGCTGTCACGGAGAAGAGCTTCAGTACTGTTGAAGCCCATAGTGCTCATGACAGTAACATTTAGCCCAGATGTTGTTCTGTAGCGGCTAAAAACTTGTTTCCTCTGTTCATCTGGATAGCCTGGATGCTCATGAAATCTTGAAGTTGTGTCTCTTCCAAACACTTGTATGTTAATGAAGTGCACAGAAGTCTGGTTTTTGGGAAGTAAGAAGGTCCTGCTCTGTCTGAAGGGCAGGGTGATGACTCCCTACAGAGCAAAGACCTTGGAGAAGCACAAAGGTTGTGCCCATCCTTGTGTTGGCTCTTGGGCTGTGTGTCTCCCAGGAATGCCTGAGGTTTGCTGGCACCAGCACTCCTGGTACCAGCATTCCTTTACAGCCCCTCTGCCAGGACCTTCTGAACCTTAGTTTACTATGAAATTTCAGATTATTAGTCAAAACTAGAAATGTTTGGGAGTGCCCAGGAGGGATATGGCATTAACTGGAGAGAAACCCATTCGTCTTCAGGAGCAGAAATGAAATTCTGCTGTTGTAGCCAGTAAAACTAGAGAGAACTTAATGACATTTCACAACATTATTGCATACTTGGGCTTTTTTGTGTGGCCCTAAGTCCAATGCATAAACCATTTGCTGAAACCTAAGGTGAAAGACAAACAATATGGGACTGCAACTGGTGATTTGCATCGGCCCTTTTAACAGGTATGTGAACTTTGAGGATTGTGCACTCTCACCTGTCGTAAATGTGACCTGTGTACTTCTACACCTCTACATCACAGAGGTGCAACCGAGACTGGTGTTTAACCCAGGAATTGTCTGTGGTAACAGATAATGGAAGTGAAACCATTGCAGATATTGGTAGGAAGCTTCACAACCCTGCACTGTTGATCCTATATTTTATGAGAAGGTAGGACCAGTAATTCCCTCCTTTCTGACAAGCCATCGCATATAACTGCAAAAGACATGAGCTCCTTTTTCCCGATACCTGCTGTCATGCGTTGACCCTGGCCAGATGCCAGGCACCCAAGGGAAGCCGCTCTCTCACTCCCCTTGCACCTAGACAGAGGGGAGAAAATCTAATGAAGAGTTCATGAGTTGAG